>CAJUYH010008293.1:0-15733 GCA_910591685.1 Galerucella tenella | reverse complement strand
ATTTTGACAGGAATGTCAAAATTTCCTAGCGATTTGCGGAAAAATAGGTTTTCTTTAATATTTTTTTAATTTAGTACGCTTTGGAAAAATGTCAAACTTTTTAGTGTGTCATTATTAGAATATAGTGTCAAGAAAAATTCCAAAAAAGTAAACTTTTGTTGGAATATATTTTGTGTACAAAGATTAGAATTAATGGAAAAATAAACTTTTAATGAGACTATAAAGACTATAATTAGTTTTTTTTGGATTAATTCTAATCTTTGCACACAAAATATATGCCAACAAAAGTTTACTTTTTTGGAATTTTTCTTGACTATATATTCTAATAATGACAGACTAAAAAGTTTGACATTTTTCCAACAGTCAGGCAAAGCATACTAAATTGAAAAAATATCAAAGAAAACCTATTTTCTTTACATACATTTAACCTCAAATTTATAATTAATGACATATTAAGCGTTTTCGATTATTCACTTTTGGCTGCCAGTAGCAGCTCGTAGTGACTGAATTCCGTTCGTTTATTACCGGGCGTGACGCCTAGTCTTACCTCCCCTTGCCCCTCAAGCATATACCGAAAAGTATGAGCTTCAAGCCACGGACATTAAATATTTGACGTTTATTTAAAGGTTAAGATTGTGCCGATTACGATTTAAACACTAAAAATATCTAAATATGCAAAATTATATTATCAACAACATTGGCATTGGCACATGACAAGTGGTTTTGAGGATCCTAAAAAATCGTGTTCGTTTTGCTTAAAAGTCGTGACGACTGAGGCGTCACGCACAAGTGCTTGAAGCCCAAATAAACGAAAGCAACAAAAGTTGGAGGTTCAATTTTGATTTGTTTACAAAATATGACAACTGAACAGTCGAAAATAACAAATGAAATTTACTTCGACATTAGTTTAAGAAACACGTTAATTACGTCATAATTCCGTCTCATCCATTTCATGAATGAGAGATCAAGATGAACAATGTATGATGTGACGGCTAAGGATGGTTGAACCAACTCCATTCATTATTTTTTGTTTCAAAATTAATGAATACAAGGAAATATACACAGAGTCGGCCCTAGATATTAAAACCAATAGTTCTATTATAGAAGGGCTGCTCTCAGTGAAAATTTCTGACCAGAAAGTAGTAAAATGAGATTGGTCTGACTATAGGAGATTCGCAGATTCCAAAGAAACGAATATTACAGACTCACATGATAGACTCTAGTACCAAAAACTCACACAGAAACCAGAGTAGGTACAAAAAAAAGCAACAACTATGGACTAGGGGATTTTCTTTATCGGTAGCATTGTTTATGTAAACACCTGCGTCTAAATTCAAACGAAAGGCGGTATTAGAATCTTATTATGCCGGCTCTTAGAACAAATTATTATGCCGCGCTGCAAAGGAAAGATTTGTTTACCATTTTCCATCCGGGAATTTGTTAAAGACCATCTCCTGGGTATACTAAATTATGTTGTACAAGTTTTTGGTGAAGTACTATCCCTGGATTCTCAAAATATTTTAATATGTCCATTATTGACCTAGGTTCATAATAGTTAGGGAGGCGAATAGGGGATTTTTCGGGAATACTCGAGCGTGGCAGTTGAAGATATGAGATATACCTTAGAACTAATAGAACAACTTTGGAAAGTATGAGCTTTATATGTAGTGACGCGCACCTAAGGAGAGAGGATCTGATTAGTAAAAAAAATCGATAGTCTGAAATACTCGAGCGCGTCAGATTAAGATATTGGGGGTTGATCTAAGTATTTTAAGACTAAATTTAATTAATCCGACGATAAGTCCTTGACGCTGCCGAGTTATAGGGTCGCGAACTTGTAAAAAAACGTTAATCCGGCATTCTCGAGCGCGATTTAATTTTTTTTTATTTTGAAGAATATAATCTAAAACTTACTAAAAATACAAAATCTGCCGGTTTCCGCATGACCGGAAGTGTGGAAGAGCCATTTGGTCTTCCGAAAAACGCATTGCGGCATATAAGTCGCGAACGATACATTTTACAAAAAAAAAGTTGTTCAAATAAAAAAAAGGTAATTTCATTTTACACAAAAAAGGTTTCTTTATTTACATTGTTGCCCAAAGTTAAAACTTTTGGACTTATCTAAATTATCATGAAAACTCAAACTCCCGTTTTTTGAGTATATCTCGAAAACGGAGGGTGTTAAAAAAATTGATATGGAACAAAGATGATTACATTCTGTAACTTTTATTATATCTCAAATTTTTTTTCCTAAAGCTCCTCGACAATTTTCGTGGGCTCGGAAAAAGTTTCATTTATTTATATCATTCAATAGCCTGTTGATCCTCAAATTATTTTTTGGACATACCGTAAGCAAAACGAAGTGAAGAATTGAAGCAAAAAAGAGGACTGTTCCATAAACATGTAATACGGACCTTTTTCGGTCAGATTAAGAGAACCCACCAACATTTTTGTCAGATTAAGAAAATATGCTTTCAGGATATCGAGATAAACTTCCCCTATGAAAATCTGACGCGCTCGAGTATTTCAAAACAACTTTTTTTTGCATTTTCAAAAATTTGTCGTAACTTATCTTCACGCCGAAATCGTCAGTTTTTTTAAAGGGAGCTTTCTTGGGGCCTACTTAACACCCCTTCTGAAAATCTGATGGATTCTCGACTACTTTATATGCCTACCCCCACCACGCAAACCGGCAGATTAGTATATTAGTTTTTTTTTAACATTTTTGAAAAACCATACACGCCATACCCACCGCTAAAATGGTTTTTACCATACGAGCTTTTCTTTTCAAAATTACTTTATCTTTCGATTTTGATAGGTCTCGACGGCGCTCGAGAATGTCGCCATTTAGCGACCTCGCCTCCCTAACTATAATAGAAAAAAATTTTGACCGCACTAATAGAGAAATTCAACTTCTCAGTTGGCTAGAAGGAGCAATAATTGTCAACTTCACAGCCAGTAGTGGAAAAAACAAACCTAATAATTTTATTATCAAACCTTGCTACAAAAAGTGAAAATAATCTTCTTGTAGATAGAAAGTACCGAAGGAATCCTTGTATATAATTACACCAAACCCGAAAATAAATCGTGAACCAATCAAGTGTATTTATTTGTTTGGTCGTGATGTTTTATGCGTGGTATTACCTATAATTCTATTAAAACAATGTTGCCTTTGTTCATTTATGTAATCCACTCCTCAATTCCTGATCGCTGAGTTGATAACAATGATATTGAAAGTAGCTTCGGAACATCTCTTGACTGTAAATAGTAAATACTGAAGGTGTGTTCAAATCACGCCGTTACATTACAACTGACTTGTGCCTTGGGAAACTGAATTCTCGATGTGTATTTCGTCTTTCAGTTCATTTGCCTTCTTGTTTAGTAAAGTTCACGGTCTTATAGATAATATCGTCTTTCGTAATAATTTGTGTGAATTATAACTGAATGCTGCTAAATTTTATTGTAATTTCACAAAATGTAATCGTGATGGGATCGTATTACCTATTTGTGTTAATTTCAATATATGGGATGGTAATGGTATGATTTTGTGTAATTTCTACCTTGACATTAAAATTAATCGACTGTATATGTTACAATGGAAAAGCGCATCCTGATATTTCTTAACGTAATAAAATGTGATGTTTTGCATAAATAATTCTTTATTGTACAATGTTAAAAAGAAAACGAGAACACTGTTAAAATAGATCGTATCAACTCGATTAGATTTTATTGCAGAATATTGCGTGATTTTTTCCAGCTTAGTATTACAGAGGATTGCCAAGGGTGCGGTGGGTGTATAAGTGCAAAAGAGGTGAAAAAATATCACAAGTTTCAAAAAGCGGAAGATCTGAAAATCAACTGAAAAATATGGAATTATAGGGCAGAAAGCTGCCACAAAATAAATGTAGCCCAGATATTTTAATCTTCTCACTTTCGGGGACCCCTGTATACAAAATATCAAAGATACGCTTTCGCTGATTTTTTGACAAATTTTTTAATGAATTGTGATGTTGTCTGTAGAATTTCAGCTCAAAATTCTTATTATTATGGCCACTACTATTTTTTGACTTATCGTGTGTTTTCTATTGAAAATCCGTACCCCTCACTTTCGGATACCCTTGTATACACAATATCGTAGGTACGTTTTCGCTTATTTTTTTCCATATCTGTCTATAGATTGTAAGGGTGTCTCTAGAATTTCAGCTCAAAATTCTTATTATTCTGGCCACTACGATTTTTTGACTTATCGTGTTTTTTGAAAATCCGTACCCATCACTTTCGGATACCCTTCCTTGTATACACAATATCGTAGATACGTTTCCGTTTATTTTTTTCCATATTTTTCAATGAATTGTGAAGGTGTCTCTAATATTTCAGCTCAAAATTCTTATTATTCTGGCCACTACGATTTTTTTACTTATCGCGTGTTTTTTTTTAAATCCATACCCTTCAATTTCGGATAAACTTGTATACACAATAGCGTAGATACGTTTTTGTTGATTTTTTTCGATATCTGTCTATAAATTGTGAAGATGTTTCTGGAATTTGAGCTCAAAATTCTTATTATTAGGGCCACTACAATTTTTTTACTTATCGCGTGTTTTTTTTTTGAAAATCCATACACCTTCACTTTCGGATACCCTTGTAAACATAATAGCGTAGATACGTTTTCGCTGATGTTTTTCCATATCTGTCTATAGATTTGGAAGGTGTTTATAAAATTTTAGCTCAAAATTCTTATTATTATGGTCACTATGATTTTTTGACTTATCGCGTGTTTTTTTTTGAAAATCCGTACCTCTCAATTTTGGATACCCTTGCATACACAATTTCGTAGATACGTTTTCGCTGATTTTTTTCCATATCTGTCGACGAATTGTGAAGGTGTCTCTGAAATTTCAGCTAAAAATTTCTATTATTATGGCCACCACAATTTTTTGACTTAGTGCGTGTACTTGCGATTATAACTTAAACGCACTTTTTGTATTTTCCCAATCAGAACTAAAAAATTTCCACAAAAGTTGTTACTACAATTAATATTCGATGAAAAAAGACAGAATGGGTAGTTGAAAAGAAGTTGGAGGTGGTGATGAAAGGAAGGTGAAAGTGAAATTCACTTTCTGTGATGGTATTAGATTATTATTGGAATTTTTTTTTAATTTTCTTTAAAAAATGTGAAACTTAAAACTAGTTAAATTTGTCCCAGTTTGTTCAAACCGTCGTTTTATTAATAATCATTAAAAAACTTATTTATATTAATAATATATTAATAACATTTCAAGCGTTCTAGATAAAATACACTTACATGTCGGTACTGGAGGACATGGAGGATCTGCACAAGCAAGTTCTTCAAGATGACATTCAAGAGCATTTGGACATTTTATACCATCGCATGGATCTCTGCATCGACATAGTGGACATCCATCAGCAGATAAAGAAAACCCATGGGGGCAAAACATCCTGCATGTGTGATCTGCGCATGGCTTTGGTGCTGGAACAAAAAGAGTTGATCAGTTATCATAATATATTTATTGTTCCTGTTGGAAATAAAGTGGGTCAATGATTCAATTTAAATATTTTTGGATATGCCGTGTTGTTGCAAACTGTAATTAAAAAAGGCTCTGTGTTGATCAGTATCCTATCGTAAATAAGGTTTATTTTGAAACTATTGAAGGTGAAGGAAACTATTCACTTAGAAAAGACATATATTTTTTACGCAGTACAATGCCAACTGGTTATTCATAAGTTTCTATATATTTTTTGTTTACTTATAACTAGGTATGAATGTCAAGTTTCATTTCAACGTTCAGCCACAACATACTTGAGATCATTATTAATTATTACCACTAAAATTATAGCACAAATTTTCGAGAGTCGTATTCGTAAAGTAGGGCAAAACATTCCACTTGCAAAAAATTATAATTAACCTTAAATATATTATCAAGGCGCGTCCACACTATGCGGCTGTTTGCCAATTGCCAAAGCCGATACGATGTAGACGCGATGTAGTCGGTCTGCTTCAAAGGAAGCCAATAAGAACGGAGAGTGGGGACGTGCCAACCATTGGCTCGGCGCGGCTTCAGGTGAGATTCAGATTGTCTGCCAGTTAGCACGTACTTTAAAATGAAGATAAGTATATTATTCTTAGATTTTCTGCATCAGTATACGTATTATTATACAAATTAGCAGCTCAAGGTTATCAGACCTGTGACTGATAATCATTAGCTCCTCCTATTTCGGAGGAATTTTCTCCCTTTCCTTACTTTTAGTTTCCCGAGGAGGAAAATTATTTTCTATGGGAGAATATCGCATTCTGTAACTAAGTAAAGGGATATTGATTTTCCCGAGATATATTTTGGGTTAGTTTAGTCCTATATGAATTTAGAGATTTATGATCTTAAGAAGTTAATAAAAGTTGGCAGTGGAGTAAATTTCACAGAGAAAGTGAATAAATTAAATGATGGCCAAAGATATGATACTCAATTGAACTCAAAACGTTCAAAGCACTGAAAAGATTAAAATTTTAATACTTAACGTTGATTTGATCATAGAGTAAAGGCTGCCATTCGAATCAGTTACTTTGGTCAGACAGTTCTAAAATAAGATCTCTTTGTTATTTTTTGCTAGATTATATTAATAGAGTTATTACTTTTATCGAGAATTGAACAGTAATCGACTAACTACTTCTTGAATTAACGAGAACACTTTCTTCAAGCTCTCGAAAATGTATTCTTAAACGTATCGCACGTTCAAGTTGGTTAATTCCACTATATACAATCAAATGCGTAGAAAATAGTAAAACGCTGTAAAAGAAGAAGCGTATGTCCTGTTTAGGAATAATAATATTTCAACGGAATTCGAAGAAACGTGTCGAAACGAGCTAATTGACTTTAGTGAAAGTTAAGATCGTTTTTAGTACTACGTCTGCATCTCATTTTTAACTACAAACATACAAGGAAGATGCAGATAATAACGATCTATAAACTAGGTTTAATTGCAACTTATCATAGCTGTCAATTCAATAAAGTACCAAATAACAACAGTAGTAAACGGGAAATGGAAATTTTGAAAAGTCGTACAAAAAACCTGATCTCTTACAAGTTTTAGGAGGGTTGTGTGTGTAGTTTAAGAGAGAAAATGCCAATTTGGTTATAAAAAGCTAGTTTCCATACTAAAATTATCGAAAAACTATTATAGAGTGGAGAACTGAATTATCTAGACTAGAACATCATATTTACAGCAAGTATCCTTCATTAATGGTATATTTAAAAAAAATGGCTTATAGCAAGAAGAATGTATGCAAAGCACTTAGATAAATGCAGATCGTATTGAAGAAGTCTCTTTAAACTAAGTAGAACATTTAATGCAAGCGTAGTAAAACGGTGAATATAAAATGTCGACATACTTAGTTACAACATAATGCCGCAATGATATTTATTTCAATATAACAAAGAAAATAAATAGAGAAGCCACATTGGGAACTAATATGTTTCCAGTATTAAAATGAATATAAAAAAATTAACGACCATTTTGATCCTTCGAGTTGAATTGTTAAAAAAAAACTAGCAGCAGTTCAATCACCCGTAAAATTCCACAAACGTGTCGGAGAGTCTCTCTGCAATAAGTGATCAAACGTATGACAACTGGACTCAAACATTTTTTTTAAATAGTTTATTTTCTACAATTTTTTTTAGAATATTGCTACTAACTCAAGTGGTTTACGCTAAACTTGGCTACATTTGTAGTTTATTAACAAATATCATCTGTATATGTAAAGTAGGGAGGGTGAGTGTAGGCTTAAAGAACTTAGGCCACATGTGACCCATTGTACATCCTCCCGAGAAGTTGTCATCCAAGGTCATCGTCCTTCCCAGGAAGGTGAACAGGTCACTAGGAGACATCTCCTTTATATCGCCAAAGTGTTCGAAATAGTCGTCCATAATCACCTTGCGTTTCATGTCAGTAATATCATCATACCTAAACAATCATATCTGGTAGGTCCACAGTTACGAATCTATTTTGCGTAACCCAATTCATTTGTGAAGTGCTGGAGAAGAGAAGTCAAGTTGATATTATCTACACTGACTTTTCTAAAGCTTTTGACAAAATTGACCATGGCCTACTTTTACATAAACTTAATTTATTTGGTGTAAATGACATGTTAATTGCTATACTTAGTTCTTATCTTAATGATCGCACTCAATATGTTCAAACTTTAGGATACAAATCTCAACCTTTTCTTCAAACTTCAGGTGTCCCACAGGGCTCTATATTGGGTCCCTTACTATTCAACATTTTTATAAATGACATTACCGAAGATCTGGATGCTGACATTGATAAAGACATATATGCTGATGATATGAAACTATATTGTGAAATAAACTCCGTTAATGATTGCTTAAAACTTCACAGAAACCTTAATAATTGGTGTATCAGAAACAAGCTTCCTATGAACCCAAATAAATGTAACGTAATGTCCTTTTGTCGGAAAGAAACAACTATCCAATTGGATTACACCTTGTGCAACATTGTCCTCGACAGACCAGATGTCCTGAAAGATCTGGGTGTTTATTTTGATCAAAGGTTATCTTTTGCTCCTCATATACAAAAAATGGTCTCTGCAGCATATCGGTCGCTGGGTTTCATAGTTAGAAATGCGAAATGTTTCAAAAATATTAACACATTGAATATTTTGTTCTCGTCATTTGTAAGATCGTAACTGGAGTATGCATGTGTTATTTGGAGCCCGAATTATAATATTCATGTTTCCGCTTTTGAACGAGTACAAAGAAGATACTTTAAGTCGGCTTCTTATATCTTGGACGGTCTTTATCCTGTTAGAGGCACACCTCAAGAACACTTTTATTCTCGTTTTAATAGCAGTAGTTTACTTCGTCGTCGCTCAATGCATTCAGTTATGTTTTTATATAAAATTGTTATTTATATTTTTAAATGTGATATTATTGTATCGCTACTAAATTTCAGAGTTCCTAGAACAAATTCTAGAACCAATAGCCTTTTCTATGAATTACCACAAAGGACAAACGCTCACAAATTTTTACCATTAAACCAACTTATCAATCAGCCTAAACATCAGTTATCATTAAACCGAGTTTAAGTGTTTCATTCAACTCGCCCTTAGAGGTGTGTCCACTAGCCCCATAGTATGGAGGTGTTTCCTTAGTTGACAGTGGCCAGTCAGAAATCCTTATGTTAAACGTAAATTTTTCCTGGTCATCGCCAAATATTTCTTCGACACCAGCCTCCCAGGCTCGCCCAAAGTGATCCTGGCAAGACTGCATCTTTTGGCTCCATCCCATCTCTTAAGGTATTGAGCATGGGTGTAACGTTTGGCTAGTTCCGCAATTGTCGAAGTTGTCAGGCCGTAGGTGTCACTCGGTCCTAAAATTTTTAGTCCAGCCGCTTCCCTGGCAAATATCATTATCTTAACCATGTAGATTTGTTCAATGAAACAATTGTATGAAAATCAGTTTATATTATGATTCAACCATGATCATTTTCTTTCACTGGTAAAAATGTGATAATAAATCATGCAAGCAATAAATTAACATTAAACAAATTCTCCATTGAAGGCTCGGCTTATTCATATTCTCATTTACTTTCCGTATCCTTAGGTTTCAACACTTTGTATAATGATTGAAGAGGAGTATCATCCTCTCCATCACACCTTAAGAAATTTAATAAACTCGGTAATAGCTTTGTAAATCAACCTTGAAAATTATTCTATAAAATGTTATCGTATCCTTATTATAACTAGATAGGAAAGTGAGTATCTGCGGCTATAATTTCACTAATACAATTAAATAATATAGAAATTACTAACGTGTGACCCAAAACGCGACCCAGTTCCATGCATAATTTTTAGGTGTTAATGCCGCAAACAGGGTCAATCGTCGAACCAAAATCCGTCTAGAGAATGTCTTAAGATAATTGATAGATGTCACGAAAAGTCTTAGTTAAATCGAGATATATACGAGGATGTATTGATATCTAGTTAGCCTAGACCAGTTCCATGCATAAACAAAATATTGCGTTACCATAGCAACGAACAATAACTCATTAGAAGTGTCAGTTTGAAGTTAGACGTCAAAAAAGTAAACCAGAATTACGCAATATCTAAATTAAACATCATCCATCATCTATCATCCATCACCCATCATCAAGTACCTGTATTTATAAGGGTTAAGAGGTAAGCAGATTCACGAAGATATGCTTAATACCCTTGGTGATCAATGTCCTTCGTCCTCTCCAAGACCTAAGAAGTTTCGTGTCCATAAATCAGCTTGAATTACTAGAGCACCCCCCTTATTCACCAGATTTGACACCGTCCGACTATCATCTCTTTCCTCAAATGAAAAAAAGTTTAAAAGTTCGTGAATTTCCTTCCAACGAGGAGGTAATAAAAGCTGTGGAGGTCTGGTTTGCAGAGCAAATAAAACAAGAAACAAGAAACATTTTTTTTGAAAGATGTCAAGGATTTTTAAAAAAAATTTGGGTTATTAACCTCCCATTTTTACCGTACTTTATTCCATAGTTATCATAAGAAAGAAAAAAAGAAACTGAGCTGGACAATTTCCAGTAATTAAAAAAAAATATTTCACTATAATTGACCGAGTGAAATTATTCATGCAGTTTATTAGATGCACTAATGCTTGAAGTACACAGTAGTAATCCATGCAATGGAAACATTTTAATGTTGTGGCATCCTTGGGAAAACTAATTTTACTTTATGTAGATACTTGAGGCCAGTTAAAGGTTCTACTATAGAAAATTAGCAGCTTTAAAATTTTATTCAAGCGTTAAACATAGAAGATTAAAGTAATTTATACTGACGGCATGCCATTGACTGAAACAGAAAATGTTGTTTTGCGAATGTATCCGAAAAATTGCGATCTGTGATTGGATTTACTCGAAAGTAAGCTTGTTGTTTGCTATGACCAGCTAATCAGATCGTTGTTGACAGTCTCTGCAATAAACCTGCAATCAAGTAGATACCAGTACCACAGTATTGGAACAAACCAATAGTATTAATATTATAAATTCCATTCAAAATTGCCCGAGCTTTTGATGACCTTGAACGGATCGCTTTACGATTCATTTTACTTTTCCATGGGTGTAGGTAGCATAAGTTTTAAAATGACTTGAACGTGTTAAATGTTTTTTCTTAAATATTGTAGAACAGTACACTGATGAGTGAATAAAACAATAGTCTCATACAAAATATTTACTGGTTTACACACACACTACCCATTTTCTTATTTTTAATGGTATCAAATGCAAAAAAATGCTTATAAACTATAAAAATAATAATGTTTGTTTGTCCGAAAAGCCCTAGAAATATAAGCCCAGTATAATAAATAATATTGTTCACAAATTCACCACTTGCACTTTGGTTGGATCGCAGCACAGCACTGTGCCTGTACAGCGCGCTGTAAAACTAACTCATTTGCCCTTCTCTCAATTAAGTTCTTTTTACTTACCAGTACAATTAACGAGTGCTGCTGCTGGAGCTCTGGTTCCTGCTAATTCAAATCCAGCTTCGTCCACACACCAACAAGAGCTAACTATTTCATTATCACATTGTATAGGTTCAAATCCTCCCATTTTGTTACATCTGGGCATTCGTAGGGATTTGGAGTCCACACCAAGTGCCTTAGCTCTACGGGATGCTGCCATTCTCAGCGTTTGACAGCCTGAAAATATATTTCAGAAATTTTTGTTACATAGAATGTATAAATTGATTTAAAAAAACTCCTCCCTGGCAAATTGTAATGGTAAGTACCTATAAAGTCTCTATAAAAACAAATATATTTAGTACTTGTATAGAATATTAATGTGATTGATGATTAATGCTGCCTGAAATATAATTATTGCAATATTGATATCGATATAGTGAATTCCAAAATGGTGGGACCTTGATCTAAATAGAATGCGATTTGTTTCAAGATTTCGAGATGGAAATACTCGTATGTCTAGAAAGAACTAAACATACCGATGTAATTCCTGGTAAAATAGAAACTTTGGTTTAATTTTAAACGTAATACGGAATAACAAACAAAACTGTGCGTACACAAATAGAATACAAGTGAAATTGAAAGTTTATTACGAATTAGTATAATGTGCATTCTAACACGTTTCTTATCGTTGTTACGCTTTTTAATTTCAATTTGCGTATTAAATAAAATTAACCACAATCAGATAATTCAAATAAAACATTTATATCGGCCATACACGGTACGGTCTACCGGAAAGGTCTACACGACCGGTTGACCTGAACAGGCATAATTCCGCAGGTAGATCTCTCCGGTAGACCGTATAGTGTATGATCCACATTCCTCACCCTCAGTGATGTCTAGAAGGTGACAATGACATTTGGAGTAAACATTGAAAGAAGTATCCGCGGTCTCAGTATTTGTGTGAAAGCTGCACCTATTTTTTATATTTATGTTATTGTTTGTTTCTTATTAGTTTATCCACCTAAATATTTACATATATCGAATATAAAAACAAGACTATTATGTTTGAGAAAAGAAACTAATATGACATGCACTTTCTTAAAATTCATGTCATATTTAACATAACTATTTATATTCATAATTCTATATTTTGTATTCAAGTTCTTTCATAGTTGGGTAGCATCTCATTTTGGAACTCCTATATTTTGAAACGCCCTTGGAATTCCATTTAAAATGTAAAATTGTGAAAGACAACAATCGACAAAGGACTGCTTCGATGTGTCTTGAAAATAGAAAGAAAGTATGTACCTATACAGAGATATTCTAAAATGTAGTGTAATCTCGGTAAACCCAATGAAATCACCAAATACGTTGCACAATATTTCAAAGGGAAGCATTCAATAAATTCAGCATGCAATAATGTCATTCTGAAATTGAAATTACATTGAAAGTTTTGATCACACTTTCAAGCATATATTCCACGACGCCTTCAGTGATAAACTTGTCAATCTACAAACTGTGAGATCGGGCAAGTTTGGCAATTCCTAATTGGTACGATGTTCAAAGGATGCTCGGGTCTGCAGTTCATGCAATATGGCATGTCCACGTGACGTCACAAACTATTTTGACAAGAGCCCGGTGGTAAAATAATAAGCAAAGCGTTCAGAGCACGTGGTACTTAATAGTGAGGTTATGATGATTTATAATCGTGTTTGAGTTTAGTTGGTTTTGCTTCAGTGTACTTTTGAAATTATTTTAATTGTTAAGCTTGAATATTTAATAATATATAATATAGGTTAATAGTTGTTTGTTGTTTGATAATTATTGATCGTGTTCATTGTTTATTGTTTCACCACAGGGGTATTGTCAACTGTCAATTGTCGTGGACATGCCCTGTTGTCTTTCGTTGCAACATTGCTGCCAACCCAGCTAATAGTAGAAAGAAAATAGTAGATATTAACCTCAAAAAATAATTTATTGACCCATAAATATGAAGTATATTATTATTTAAAATGAAGATAGCGAAGGTGAGAGAAGCTCAAAGAAAGAAACTGGATGATAGTTGTCGATAGTATTGAGTATTATCCTATACAAGTAGAATTGTCTACTTACACAATCTATTATAATAGATATATGTAAGTTCATTGTGCATTGCAAATATGTAAATTATTTGTTGAGCTCTCTTAACAATTGTTCATTACTGAATCATCAATGTGAACTAGAGTTGTGTTCAATAAGTGAATGAAAAAATAAATTGACATGGATATATTGTATGATGGGATTAGATAAACTCGAGTTTAAACAATATGTATGATGAAAAAAATTAAATAACATTTTAAGGATATTATTGTCAGAGTATTTTTAACGTAAAAATCATTGCGAATGGAATTTATATGAAAAAATATATTGATATACACACCTGAATGAAATTACAATTTATTATTTCATGACTCTTTAAAGGAGAGAGAATGATTTTATACAAAAACAAACTGTAGCAGTCAATTTCTCGTCCCAAAAGCCCCTCTAGGCGAATTTAGAGCATATTTATGTCGAAAACATTTTTTTGTCAAAAATTTTGAAGCAAGTGGTATATAGGTATGGAAATATAAATATAAGCTGGTTTTGCTTACTTCCTTATTAAGGGGAATTATCGACTCAAAATACACAGGAATATGTAAAATTTTCCGCTGAATCGATTGGTCTAGACTAAAACGTTATATCTATCATATTAGTCGAGTTATGAGTATCTCTAGTTTTGAAAACTGGATTTTCGAAAATTTCTTCACTTTATTTGGAGGAGAAACAATGATTATATGCAAAAACAAACTGTGGCAGTCAACTTCCCGTCCCAAAAGCCCCTCTAGGAGAATTTTGAGCATTTTTTATGTCGAAAATTTTGAAGCAAGGGGTTGGTATGGAAATATTTAATGTGAACTGCTTTCTGCTAACTTCCTTATTGCTTGGAACTATGGACTCAAAATACACAGGAATATGTAAAATTTCCCGCTGAATCGATTGCCGTCTAGAACGCTCTATCTTCCCAATTAGTCGAGTTATCAGCATCTTTAGTTTTGAAAAGTGGATTTTGGAGGAGAAAAAATTATTCTATAAAAAAAAAACTGAGGCTGCCGATTTCTTGTCCCAAAATACCCCTCGAGACGAATTTTAAGCATTTTTTATGTCGAAAACATTTGTGTGTCGAAAATTTTAAAGCATTGATTGAGGTATGGAAATTTTTCGGGATTTAAACTGATTTCTATTAACTCCCTTATGAATCGAAATCATATACTCAGAATACAGTTCTATCTTCCCAATTACTCGAGTCACGAGTGGAGTAAATTGATTGGTTTTGGTAAATATTTTTAGCATGTTTTAAATAGTTTGTGTTCTTAAATGATGATAAGCCATAATTACCTGTAAATAACTCTTTTGTGCAGACTTTCCCACAAGGACTTTTACAGCAAACTGCGTCAAGAGGGCAATCACCATCGTCGCTACAGGATTCAGCTTTAAAGGGGCATTCTGTCAGCATAGGGCATTTTGAGGTTAATTCAAGCTTTGAATCTAAAACAAAAAAAATACCGAATGTTCGAAATTGTACAAAAATTGAAAGATTACAAGCTTCTGCTTATAATGATGTGAAATAATATATATAATAACCAATAACAATAATTATTAAATAGGGATATTTCATAATCTCAGATACCTGAGAAGGTGTATTTAATTGAACTAAAATAAGAAGTAAAATGCACGGCAACAGCTTCCTGGTAGACCACTGTGATTTGTTTGATGACTCAGTGACCCAGTGAGAGCCGGCAAGAGCTCGTTTCGCGAGTATCCTCTCTTACGTTCTGACACACTATCGCCATTAACGGTATGCAATTATACCAGTGGTGCACCACCAAAGATTGTCAACATCAAATCTAGGATCTTTATCAAATTATTTCAATTCAATCGGAGCTGTTCTTCACAAAATTTCATGTCATTCGAATTATTTTTATGTGAGAAATAAGTAAAGAGGTTTGATTTCAGCAATTTTTTGGAAAAATTTGAGACCTACAATTGAAAAATTCAATTTCAATCTTCAAACAGTATCTTCATTTTCTAATATCGCGTTATTTCATATCTAATTTAGATTTTTCTTTTAATTCTAACCTCAACTCAATCTTATTTTTATATGCAATAGTATATTACATATCGAGGTGGGAAGAGTTTCATTACTGTGGAGAGATTAGTTAGCTATTATCTCGAGACAG
>CAJUYH010008292.1:0-15736 GCA_910591685.1 Galerucella tenella | reverse complement strand
CTCAAGTGTTAATACATTTAATATTTTTTGTTGGGAAATGGTAGGTGGTCATTAAATTCAAATGGATTGTTCTACATTTTCACTACTCAATTATTCTTTTGGTGTATGAAGGTCTATATATTTTGAATAGAATGGAATAAAACATTAATTTGTCTTTTAAATCGTTTGTTGGACAATATAATTTTTACAAGAATTTTTATTATATCTAGCTAATTGCTTTTGTTCTTAAAAACTATCAACTCATATTACTATTTAACATTAATTTGTTATTCCCCTTTATGTTTTATTATTTGACACAATCATAGTGTACTTACACTCAAAGTGACATATTAAATTATTCAAATAATATGGAATTATTAAACAGAAATTTGAATGGTAAGTCTATTTCTAGATTTACAAAAAATAATTAACACAATATTTATCTGTGAAAATGTTTCCTGTTAATCTGTAATGTATATAAAATTAATTTTGTTTAGGATATATAAAAAGCCTAAATTTGTTAATCATTCAGGCTGTAAATTAACATTTAACATGCTTAATATACAACATTTGATTAGTTTTAATTGTTCTCCATAAATATATTGGAAATATTTATTTATAGAACATATTTAACAATATCTTATGATTTTAATTTTAAAGGTAAAAAGAAAGAAGCTGCTACGCCTTCTAGTGGTCAAGATTCAAGTTCAGATGTCCCTAAAAAGAAAAGAGGACGCTTAGATCCAGCTGTTGAATCTGAGGAACAATTTTTAAGCAAAGTGGAAATTAAAGTTAAAATTCCTGATGAACTGAAACCATGGCTGGTTGATGATTGGGATGTAATTACTAGACAAAGAAAATTATTCAACCTACCAGCTAAAACTAGTGTTGAACAAATATTGGAGAGTTATTTAACTTACAAAAAGTCTACAAAGTCTAACAATTCCAGTAAAGAATCCGCTACCATTGAGATAGTAAAAGGTAATAGTATATTTTGGAATTAGAATACATTACTTAAAATTCAACGTTTGTTTACAGGTATCAAAGAATACTTCAATGTCATGCTAGGGACGCAATTGCTCTACAAATTCGAACGTCCTCAATATGCAGAAATTCTCCATACATATCCCGATAAACCAATGTCGGAAATATATGGAGCTCTTCACTTATTACGTTTATTTGTTAAATTAGGTGCCATGCTAGCTTATACACCATTAGATGAGAGAAGCATACAATTACTTTTACAAAATGTTCAAGATTTCTTGAAGTATCTCGTTAAAAATAGCACTCAATTATTTAATCTCCAAGATTATGGCAATGCTTCTCCCGAATACCACAGAAAAGCTCTGTGATATAAGGAGGATCTAGACTGGGACAGTTGTGATTAGAGCAAAAGGTCCAAATAAATTTCTTTTACTTCACTTCAGGATTTTGCTTAAAATTATCAGTTGAATAGTAAAAGTGGTATTTTGCACTCAATCTTTTTTTCTCTGAGCTGAGCTGTATCACTACCTATTTTAGGAATGTAATTCAAAAATAGTCCCATAATGTAATTACAATACAGTATGCGAAAAGTCTATCGAGTCCATTCCATTTACACAAGTACGACAAGGAAAATATGAGAAAAACTGTTTGAAAGAGAGAGAAGAATAATTGTGGGCGTATCTAGTTCATCCGAGGCTGGAAGAATGACGAGAGCTGAATGGATGAACTAGATACGCCCACAATTATTCTTCTCTCTCTTTCAAGCAGTTTTTCTCATATTTTCCTTGTCGTACTTGTGTAAATGGAATGGACTCGATAGACTTTTCGATGCATCTCTGATTGTCATAAAAAAAGCACGATACATCTAATATTATATGGTAATTTCTGGTAAATTTTAAACATTATCCTGAAAAGCTTAAAAATTGATACAATAACATCTGACATTTTTGAGTAATTAATAACTATTTGTTCATTTCTATATTATGCTAGTTTAAAATTAGTAACATAAATAGTTGAATGTAATTGTGAAACAGTTAAGTTTAAACATTCGTGTCAATATTTTTTGACTGACATCAATCTATAGTTCCATAATTTCTGAATATTATCTTTTTGAATTCTCATTATTTTCTGTTATTAATTACAGTACAGCAACAGGGTTTTCTATGCATTAACCCGGTGTGAATGAGGTGAGAAATTGTTACACCAGCTTTGAGGTGGGTACGATATACCCAAAATTTTGATGTTAAATTTTTGATACTATGATTGTGTAATTAGCATTTTTGCTCAAGATATATTAATAATAGTAACTATTCAACAAGTGGCCTCAGTGTCGGAACCTTGGCTTGAGTTGTCCAGGACAAGGCTCGCCTGCACATTTAGTAGTAGTAGTAGTAGTAGTAACTATTCAACAAGATGAATAAATAAAATACCAACATTAAGTTGAAAAGCATTATTATTCATTGAAATAACAAAGTATCTAAATTTTCTTTGAAAAATACAAATTTTGGCAGAAAAATCTAACAAAATTCCAACATTGGTAAATCAACATAATAACAATAGTGTCTTCCAATTATTATAAATAAAAAAGAAACTGAATAACATTCATAAAAATGTAACACCGACTACGAGGTCGGGTATGACGTACCCCAGCCGCCCCGAACCCCAGTCGCCGCCGGCGCAACACTAAACTCGATACTGTACCTCACCCCTTGCACCTTTACCTCTCCAGCTACTGAAACGAAAGGACTTGCATGGCAACAGTAACATTAAAATATCTGAGTTTAGAAACTTTTCGGGTATGACGTACCCAACCTCACTCACGCCGGGTTTTAAATATGAAAGTCTCTCTGTAAAACTCTGAAAAAAGTTTTGTAAATTATGTTTACCTTCATTTTAAATGGATCGCACTGTAGACACAAAAAAGATCTGTATATGGTTTGTGAAAGCTGTTACTAGTTTTTAGATTCGCACTTTACGTTATCCTTAATGATAACTATTGATTTATTATTTGAAATCAGTCAAATGCAGGGTTTTATTAGGAAGTTTTTTGAAAATATATAAATTCTGTGAATTCATTGTATGATTAGACTTTTAATCTCATTAAAACTTTAGTGAGGTTAGATAATAATATAGGTCGGCTAAAAGCAGTATTAATTAACATTGGTCGCGTTCATCCCAACAAAGTTGATCAGGTAGCGATTTTTAGAGTGATCCATCAGTTAGTAATTCTCCCATTGAAAAATGGGATTTAATTACAATATATTGAACTTCCCACTTTGGAGCATACTGTCAAGAGTTGAATTTCCTGACAAACTATACAATTTATCAATTAAATAATAAGTCGCCTCCAGCTGTTCACTCATTTTCACTAAAATACAATCCAAAATAACTCCAAACAAAGATATTTATAATATATTTCCAACATATGTCATAAATGACAGTTAATGCATCATCAATCGGTAGCGTGTAGCGTATTTTAATTCTGATTGGAAAAATGGCGACTGATACCACATCGCTTAATCTGATCAATTAACAAAACACGCGTTCAGCAGGAAATTGATGATCGCATCGGTAGCGCTACGTTGTGATGAACGCGACCATGATATATTTCTGATAGATCACATGTTATACAGCGTGTCCACGGATGGAGTACCCTATAGGTGAAAATTTTTTTAAATATTTAGTGAAAAATGTTATTCTTGATAAAAAGTTTTGCTTGTTCTGAAACCCCATAAAATGAAATAAAATTCAAGTTTTTTCAAAACCCGTCTCATTTTATGGCCAGTTTTATGAAAACCTGGAGTCTGACTTTTTGACATTTCTTCACATATTGGCTAATATCTCGGGAACCTTAAGGTTTGCAAGGTTCTAGTCTACGCCATTCGATTCAGAATTGAATTTTCTATAAAAAGAGGAATTTTGAAAATGAGTTGGCGAATTAGTATAAGTTTCGGTGTGGACTTGGAAAAATTTTCAAAACCTGAAAATTCTAAAATCCATACCTAAGGCTTTTCGATGTGGAAAATTCCTCTTTTTATAGAAAATTCAATTCTGAATCGAATGGCGTAGACTAGAACCTTGAAAACCTTAAGAATCCCTAGATATTAGCCAATATATGAAGAAATGTCAAAAAGTCAGACTCCAGTTTTTCATAAAACTGGCCATAAAATGAAAAACTTGAATTTTATTTCATTTTATGGGGTTTCAGAAAACAAGCAAAACTTTTTATCAAGAATAACATTTTTCACTAAACTAATATTTAAAAATGTTTCACCTATAGGATACTCCGTGGACACGCTGTATGAGGATACAAACTTAGTTTTGGGATTAATTGAACATTTCTTTAACAAAAAATTGAAGTATTAAAAATATTTATATAAATCTATGACACCAAAAAGGGGAAATGTGAATATGATGCTTTGATATAATTAAAATTTTGTTTAGAGGCCAAAGATTAATAACATGTCATAATATTAAAAAGTGTATTGTACTATTATTGGTTTGTTATTGTTGTTTAGTTGTTGAACAGCTTTTCTCCCCTACTTGATTCAATCATTTCATTGATATTGTTGGACGTGTTTACCAACTTCTTGTACTTTAGAATAATATATTCTTCAACGAGTGCAGAATGATGGCTATTATTCTACACAAGTAAAAGATTATACTTTCTCCACGACTAAAAAGAAAAAAACTTCCAGAGTGAGGATCGAACCTCGATCGTCCGCGCCATAGTCAACCACAACTTGGCTATAGAGTATATTTATAAAAATGTAAAGAGTAAATATATACAGGGTGTCCCACGACGAGTTAAAACTATCTGTATATGGCAAAATACTTATAGTAATATCATGAAAATTTCTACGTTTGGGTTTTCGGATACGATCTTTTTAACTATTTTAAAAGATGGCAGACTTCTGGTTCTACCGGAAGTCGACTGCAACTTTGTTATTTTGAACAGAACACCCTGTATATTAATACATTTTTGAAATCTACGTAAAATTTTAGTATAGTTTTGTCTGAAAACTTTTTTCGAAAAATGCATACTTTTTGAGTTATTGATTTTTTTGTAAAAAATTTGACCGTTGCAGACCCTTGTAAATTATTTTTTTACGAGGATACCCTTAAAGATATAAAAATGGTGTCTGTTCGGTTGCTTTTAGCAAGGTCAGACGTATTTGAATCTATGTTGAAAATTTTTTCATTTTATACAGGATGTTTAACTTCATAAATATCAAATTTATTTATTTTCCTAAATAGAACCACCCGGTTTTTTCCATTTTAATGCATTCAGGGGTAAAAATTAAGGCAAATTCATGTATACTTTCCTATACCTAAACCTTACCGTTATCCAGGTATTAAATGTTTTCTGTAAATTTTGAGAGATGAAAATGTGGCATAAATTTTATTTTGACCCGTTGACACAAGCTTACAAGCACTAAGAAATAAAAAATATTATGTAAATTTGCTTTTAATACATGGTAAATATGGCAAAGTTGTTACAAGAACATATGTGCTTTATTTGCAGTAAGATATCCTGCATCTCTAAAAATTTACAGAAAACATTTAATATATGGATAACGGCAAGGTTTAGGTATAGGAAAGTATACATGAATTTACCTTATTTTTTACCCCTGAATGCATTAAAATAGAAAAAACTGGGTGGTTATATTCAAAAAAATGAAGAAATTTGATATTTAGGAAGTTAAACTTTGAACACTTTCTATACACACCCTGTATAAAATGAAAAAATTTTCAGCATAGATTGAAATAGGTCTGACCTTTGTAAAAGCAACCAAACACAAATCATTTTCATATCTTCAAGGGTATCCTCTTAAAACAATAATTTACAAGGGTCTGCAACGGTCAAATTTTTTACAAAAAAATTAATAACTCAAAAAATATGCATTTTTCGAAAAAAAGTTTCCAGACAAAAGTATACTAAAATTTTACGTAGATTTTAAAAATGTATTAATATACAGGGTGTTCCATTTAAAATAACAAAGTTACAGTCGACTTCCGGTAGAACCGGAAGTCTGCCATAATTGAAAATATTTTAGTTAAAAAGATTGCATCCGAAAACCGAGACGTAAAAATTTTCATGATTTTACTATAAGTATTTTGCCATATACAGATAGTTTTAACTCGTCGTGGGACACCCTGTATACGTAACTCATATTTTCAATAGGAAGCCTTACATTTATAAATGAAATTAATTCCGGGAGGCGTACAAATTCACTATCGCTACTGTTGTCCATTTTTTTCTCTTATAATACGTAAAATTATGATTTTATAATTATTTTGACGTTTCAAACGACGCGCTGTCAGAAGCGATTGGCGTTCTTAGGTATTTGACGTTTTAAAGAGACGATTTGATTTATTCATTTTAACTCATTTTAGCGTGAATTCTGAAAATAATTGAATGTGATTGGCTAACGAGAGTGAATTCTTTTTATTATTCACTGGTGTGAAGAATTTATATCATTATGCAGCTAAATATGTGAAAATAATTTGTGCGTTATTATTTAGTCGTGGAGAAAGTACGTTTTTGTAGATAGATACAAAAAATTGTATCAAATACTCTAAAATACCTCATAGGATCTCAACGAGGGGTAAACCACTGAAGAAAATAGTGTGCAAGCTGGAGAAAATACATTGAAAGTACAGAAAATACTCTAAAAAATACTAGTATCATCAGAAAATACATGGAAAATGCAGTGGAAAATACAGAAAATTTCTGTTGAAACATTTCTTAATCGCATATTTTTTATGAAAAGAAAAATAAAGATTTTCTTGAAGAAAATACTTGTGACAATACCTGGAAAATACAGAAAATAGTGTACAGATTTTTTATCAGTGGTTTACCGCTTGAATCTCAATCAAATATGTTGAATGTATACTGCAAGAAACTTTATGGTAAATGAGAGTCCAGAGAAAACAGATTGACGCAGGTGGTGTAGGAAGGTGCAAAAACCAAATTGCGCTGAAGCGTTGCCATTGAAAAATAGCTTCCCCCATTTAGATGCTGGCAAAGGTAAATCTGGATAAAGGTTATGATAGAGAAGGGGAATGAAAACTATTTAGAAAAATTGAGTAGTTCATTCCAAATATTCAGAGTTGCTATGCGTATGACAAGATATTTGTTGTTATGCTTTGTAAATTCCGCAATTGATGGTTTTACATCCTCCATGCTGCGGTGGGTATTGAAGTCCGATCTAGCGGCGCTTTAGAAAGTATTTTTGAGGTAGAAAAATAGGTAACCAGAAGTTGTGAACAGTGTGCCACCATCATTTGTATCAGATTTGATGAGGATGCAAATAGGCATAGGATGTGCTCTTCAGTTTCCTCTTCTATATGATAGAATCTGCACATGGCTTCGTCTGTCATCCCCATTAACATTTCATGCCGGTTAATCTTACAGTGCCCTGTTAACATACATACTAGGTACGGATTTGACAGTTTTCCTATCTTTGTTTATTAGGTCTAACGAACTGCTTCGCCTATCTCTGTCCTAGTGAGATTACCCACCATTCGAGTAGATATTTCTGAGCCACCCACTTCCTTGTTGTCATATTTTCTGTCGGCTTTGCGAGGCCGGAAAAGGATTCCGGTCAAATGAATAGCATTGATGATCATTGTCTGGACGTTTCATCCGCCAAATAGGAATACACCTTTTTCCAGTCTTCCTGGTATGGTTACTTATTATTAAAGCTGGCCGTTGCGTCAGTAGGTTGCCTCAATAAGACATCCTCTTTTAGCTCCTTGATAAGTTTTCGATAGTCAGCACCATGCGTATGGCTTCGCCTTGTATAAAAATATGTAATACAGACAAATTCAGCAACATTGAATTGATAATTTATGTTTTCTGAGCATTGACTTTCGGTCTCTCTTGTAGGGACCAATTATCAATTATATTTAAGGCGGTTTGCATTCTTTCCGATATCACCCACTGCTGTGGATAGTTCTGTGGGGAGATCTTTTACTAAGGTTGCCCATAGTAGTGCACTCCTCCTTGTGGACATCCTCTACTCGTCCTTGCTTTGATGGTGACTTGCTCCAGAGAGAAGATGGCTATCCTGTCCTACTGAATTGCCTTTATCCTTCGGCATAATATTGTTGCATATCACTTTGTTTTCTTCTTTTATTTCCAATTTCCGGTGTTGTTATCAATAATTATTGTCATGCATCCAGGACTAGATCCGTAAATTTGCCTGGTTGATAGGCATATTGACGATTGCTCAGGGGTGGGTGTATCTTTCGATAGTTTGTCCCTTTTATACCTATCCAGTAACATTTCTTACGTTTTTAGAAGATAGGATGATATGATTATTGTCCTGTATGACTTTAGCTTTAGCCTACATTAGGTATTTAAATGGCTTAAACCTTTTGCCTTACTTCCGGTATGTATCCCCCCTTGCCAGACTAGCTTTGAGGATTTTAATTTTTTTTATATTCAACTGCAAATTTACAATCTACTATACTATAGAGTAATAAGTAAATGAGATGTGGATTGGTGGCTTGAGTCAGGTACCGTCCATAAACGGTTCTCTGGATTTTTACAGATCTTCGGGCCAAATTCTTTTTTGTCCTCTTTCTTCTATTGGTAGGTTGAACAGGTTACTGAAAAATTGATTGCTATGATCTGAGCATCGTTTTCTGTATTTATTTGAGCGAGTTGTGATGCTGTCTCTGATATATGGTATTCTTAGATCTCTGTGTATAGTGTCATTTGAAACATACCATGGAGCATTTATTGTTAGACGGAGGGTTTTAGATTGGAAGGACTGCAGGATCTTGGTGTTAGATGGTTTGCTGCAACACCACAATTCATTACCGCATGTCCATATAGGTGTTAATATGGTCTTGTAGATTAATATTTTGCTTTCTGTAGATAACTGTGATTTTTTGTTAATTAACCAATACATATTTTTAATTTTTATATTTCTTTTAGCTTTGATATGAGTTGAGGATTTTAGTTACGTATGATATTAACACATTGATTCCTTTTTGTATTTGATTGGGATATATACCACCTGTACCTGTAGATTTAATTGGTTGAAATTTGCTTATGGCCCATCTAATTTTATTAGGTCTTGTGACTTCAGTGGCTATTTTCCAATCCGTAAAAATTGGCCTTCGTCGCTCGTATGGTAAGCTTAACTGTGTCGGTTTCACTCATCTAACAATGTCAATGTGTCATGCTTCAATAATGATAAACTATATTCCATTGTTCCAGTAAAAAACCAAGACATATACAATATGTCCCGCTATGTTGGAATCATATGAAAAACTTTTTTATTATTAATTTTAGGAAAAAAAGTTATTCTTCATAAAAAGTTCTTCATCATCTAAAACCTATAATTCAGTCATCAAATATCAAAATTTTTTAGTCGTATACGAGATTTGTCAAAAATATGAGTGTTACTCAAGAGAAAAGCACCTTTAAATTTGACAATATCGAAAAATGTTACTTGAAAAAGTTGGATATGTCGACGCATTAGTATGAGTGAAAATTAAATTTGTTTGTTTCTAACCTTAATATGTTAATTTTATAACTTGGTGTTTGAATGTATTTTATTATTTGCAAAATAAATGAATATGCACTTATTCCGCATTTTAAATGCAAAAAATATTAAAAAACATGGAAAACCTAAAAGATAATTATGTGTTTCGAAATCACAAGAGATAAATGTTTCATTCAAAATAGAAACATTAGTAAAAAATAAAATAAACTGAAATTTCAATTTAAATGAATGTAATTACATATTTAATCGTAATTTTTAACTTTGATCACCTTTTTTTAGTAACATTTTTCGATATTGTCAAATTTAAAGGTACTTTACTCTTGAGTAAAACTAATATTTTTTGACAAACTTTGTAAACGGCTGAAAAATTTTGATATTTGATGACTGTATTCTAGGTTTTAGATAACGCAGAACTTTTTATGAAGAATAACTTTTTGTCCTAAAATTGATAATAAAAAAGTTTTTCATATGATTCCAACTTAGGGGGACATATAAAATTTTTGTATAGTTATCGTATGTTTTAAGTAGAAAACGTCATCGCTACGCTTATATTATAGACAAATAAAAATAAAAATAATATCATGTTATTTAATTTTACCATCGTATTCTCATCTTTGTCCATAATAGAAGTGTGACGAATAATAAATAGATAATTTTTCCAACCTAAAACAAACAAGATACACATTTCTTTCAATTTTCTTATATATTATGTGTCTTGGTTTTTCACACTTACAATTAAACATCTAGTTTATAATTGAAACATGCAACATTGACATTATTAAGTAAGAAATGTACTAAGATGGCGTCACCCATTACACTTTCTGGTTACCTCTGCTTTTCTACCTCATACCTATTTTGGAGACGTCTTGCTAGATCTCATCACAATACGAACCACCGCAACACGGAGGTACGTAAAACCATATATTACATAAAACACAAAAACTATCTAAATTCTAATGCCAAGGTCACTACTTCATGCCACATGAAAACGAATCTTTAGGAATAATTGGAAATTCAACATAAAGTATTGAAGTACTGCGGTATGAAGAGAAATAAATATGGTCCGTATTGGATACCTATGCGTAAACGCAGGGAAGAAGAAAATAGAGAGTTATTGGAAAAATTAATTTACTGTCTTGCAGTAATTGTGATGACCTTAAATAAATAGTGCTCGACCTTAAAACAGACTTAAAATTTGGAGTTATTGAAACATGAAATTCTATAATGACATTATATTACGGGAGGTACCTACATTGTTTTTAAAAAATATAACCTTACTTTTTTGAAGTACATACGTTTTTATCTTAATTGGAAAATATTTATTATTATTATTATTATATCTTATATTCATTTAATCTATTATTGAAAGTTAGGTTGTGTCCAGTCCAATTGTGTCACAGATCACCTACAAATTGTGACATATAAATATGAAACATGAAATAAAGTCGGGATAGTGCACTGCAGTAATCGCGCACAAATAATGACAAGCACTAATCTTATAATGTTTCCCTCATTTAAAACATCAAATGCGCATGCGTATATGTCACTATAAGGACAACACTATCACTGCTTGATCTTATAAAAGTTCCAATAACTCTCTATTAAGGAAAATGGGTACCTATATTAGAAAGGTGGTAGGTGGATTAAAATTGTTTTAAGGCGTCTTCAAGGAATAAATGAAAAGCAGAAATCGATAACTAAAAGAATATAAGAAAGTTATTTATTGTTTATTGTCCTATTATCAGAAATCATATACCTATATGCCGTGAAAAAAAATGACTCGACATTGCATTCTTTTAGAAGTGATATCTATAAAGAGAAAAAGCGTTAACGAAGAAAATTGATATATGTTATCGGAGAAAAGCTGGTTAATACTTTCAAAATTGTATTTAAACTGATTCTAATTAAATTATTCGCACATTTTAAAACAGAAAGTAACACCTGCTGGTCTTAATAGATTGCAAATGTTGCTTTTACTTTTATGTTTTACGTCAGTTTTGTTAAGTTTATTATCAATTTTGTGTTAC
Organism: Galerucella tenella; assembly: GCA_910591685.1. NCBI lineage: Eukaryota > Metazoa > Arthropoda > Insecta > Coleoptera > Chrysomelidae > Galerucella > Galerucella tenella. The sequence continues at coordinate 4,224 of CAJUYH010008292.1, read as the reverse complement.
ACAATGTTTCCAATGAGGATTTAGTATCTAGAATTAATTGATAGTTATTGTATTGTCGAAATATATACAAATAGACCAATTTTATTACCAGATGAAATTTTTTTTTCAAATTTCCCTCTATCAGAAATATTCACATATTGAAAGCCTTGTAAAAAATCCCATATCTGAATTATTTTTTGGTGTTTCTGATCAGTGGTCATGACGTATTCAATAAACTTATTAAACGGATGAGTTTACAAGAAACTAATTATTCCGAATTATAAGATACACAGAAATATATAATTTTATTGGCTCAAAAATGAAATAAGGCTCAGGATGTGGAGTTTACTAGAGAGCACTAAGCCTAAGGATTAAGTGGGGAATGGGAAACAACACCAGCGTGGTTCAAACAGAACTGGCTAGTATCTCAATTGCCACAAAAGAACTAACCAGAAGAGGAATTTCTGGCAAAAACATAACAATCTGCACTGATAGTAGACAAGCCCTATTAGCCTTAAACAGACAACGAGTTATATCGAGACTAATACTAGAGTGCCACCAAGATTTAGCTAACGCCTCGGCAGATAACAATATTATGCTGAGGTGGGTTAAAGGGGACGATAGGAGTAAAGGAAATCGCAATGCCGATTCTTTATCCAGGGAAGCCGCTGGACTAAAAATTCTAGGACCCAGTGACACCTACGGCCTAACGACTTCGACAATTGCGGAACTAGCCAAACGTTACACCCATGCTCAATCCCTTAAGAGATGGGATGGAATCAAAGGATGCATTCTTGCCAGGATCACCCTGGGCGACCCTGGGAAGCTGGCGCCGAAGAAATATTTGGCGATGACCAGGAAAAATCTACGTTTAACAGTAGGATTTCTGACTGGCCACTGTCAACCAAGGAAACACCTCCATACTATGGGGCTAGTGGACACACCTCTATGCAGGATGTGTGAACAGGAAGATGAAACTGTCAGGCATGTCTTATGCGAGTGTCCGGAGTTATCGTCAATAAGAGAGTGTGTGTTCGGTGAGTCTTGGCCTGCACCTGCCGATATAAAGGAGATGTCTCCTAGTGACCTGTCCACCTTCCTGATAAGGACAGGATGGACGATGACCTAGGTGGGCAACTCCTCGGGAGGATGTACAATGTGTCACCTGTGGCCTAAGTGCTGTGAGCCTACACTCTCCCTCCCTACTCTACAGATACAGATACTGTGTGGAAAGCACTTATGGAATAAAATTCTTTAAGTCATTATTTTAGAAAATTATAAAAAATGCCGAGACACGTCAACTTTTGAATTGAGTTGTGCGTTATATAAACATAAATGTAAATGTACAGGGTGATTCACGCAAGTATGCCATAGTCGGTGTGGTTTTTTTTTTAATTTAACACCCTGTATATTTGCATATTTTTCAAATCCTCTTAATGAACCGATTCCAACAAACTTAATAATGTATGGTCAATTATGAATTATACAGGGTGAAATTTTTATTTTTACAGTTATTAAACACATACATAAAATACCTGATGTATTTGATTTTAATACATTAAAATAAATGCTCAAAATGTTCTCCACCTAGTTGTTGGCAATAGCACAGTCTCATATAGAACTCCTCCTTAACTTTGTTTAAAGTTTGAGGTGAAATATTCCGTATTTCTATAGTTATCCTGTCTTTGAGGTGTACAATGCTAGTTGGTTGTGTTGCATATACTTTGTTCTTGAGATAACCCCACAGAAAAAAATCTAACGGCGTAAGGTCTGGCGATCTAGCTGGCCACTCAATAGTACCTCTTCGTCCAATCCATTTATTGTGGAAGATTTCATCTAAATAAGTTCTTACCATTAAAGCATAATGGGGTGTTGCCCCGTCTTGCTGGAACCAAACATTTTCATTCGGTAAGGTAGGATCTATTGCGCTGGGATATAAGTTTGCCCACGCAGAAATAACTTCATTTCTAAGCATATTTAAATATTTTTCATTTGTCAAATTTCCATCTATAAATATAGGACCAATAATATGGTCGCCTATGATACCGGCCTAAACGTTCACCTTTTGAGGGTACTGAGTATGTGTCTCACGCATCCAATTAGGATTCTCTGCTGACCAATATCTACAGTTCTGTCGGTTCACCTCTACATTCGATGTGAATGTTGATTCGTCAGAAAAAAGAATGGTACCAAGAGCTATCTCATTTCTGTTCAGCTTATTCATCAATCTTTCGCACTTTTCGCAGAAATCCATTCTACGATCTGGATCGTCTTCTGTTAACTCATGCACAAAAGTTAATTTGTAGGGATGAAGTTTTTCTTTATGAAGACATCCTAGAACAGTTGTATGACTAATATTATTTTCACGGGCAATTTGACGTGTATTTGAAGTTGGATTCTCTTCGACACTTAACAAAATATCCACTTTCACATCATCTTTAACGAAGTGTGGTTTTCTTTTCAATGGTTTGACGTGTCCAAGTTCTCTGAATTGTGCATGAATTTTAGACACAGTACTTTGTGAAATATTAGGCAATTCGGGATACCTGTGATTAAATAAGTTTGCCACTTCAACTTGACTTCTGCAGTTATCCCCGTACCCGATCATCATTAAAATCTCAATTCGGTGAGTCTCAGTTAAATATTTCATTGTTGTGTCGACATTAAAGAGTGTTTGACAAAGATTTTACTATTTCAGTATAAACTGTCAACACATCAACAACTGACAGAATAGAAAACAATCCACATTATTTACCGATTTAAAACAATCCACATTATTTACCGATTTTGTCTAATTATTGGCGTTTTTAGGCAATTTTTAGGTATTTATGATAAAATTCATGGGCGTAGCAGGTTTTGTTTAATATACAAATACGTCTAATAATTAGTTAGTTTAGATTTTTGATAAATCCATATTTAGCTAATTTAAAAAAGTACAAATATTTCAAGTGTAATAAATTATTAATTTTAAAATTCCACCCTGTATAATTCATAATTGACCATACATTATTTAGTTTGTTGGAATCGGTTCATTAAGAGGATTACAAAATTATGCAAATATACAGGATGTTTCATTAAAAAAAAACAACACCGACTATGGCATACTTGCGTGAATCACCCTGTACATTTAAATTTAGGTTTACAAAACGCACAACTCAATTCAAAAGTTGACGTGTCTCGGCATTTTTTATAATTTTCTAAAATAATAACATGAAGAATTTTATTCCATAAGTTGTTTCTACACTGTATAATTTTATTATACAATTAATGGATTTGATGGAAATAACAGTTTATATTATCAAAGCAGGAAACTTATTATCATATAAACACGAGAAGATTTGAGAAAATATTCAAAATCTCATGGGATATTCAATTGCACCGTGTGATTAAAAAAAGTTTAAGTAATTAAATTTTAGGGAATGGCAATTCAAGGCTCTTTGTAGTTGGTTCCAAGCATGCTCGATGGGGTTGAGGTCGGGCGATCGAGGGGGCAGTACCAAATGCTGGATACCATCAAAAGCGTCTTCCTGTACAATACTCTTCGATTGATATTTTCCCTGAGTTGGAAAACGTCGCAACTTCTCTCTGTCTGCCTCAATAATACCAATAGTTCTACTCTCGAAAATAAAAAATAAAACAATTTGCTTTAAACTTAAAAAGTTATTAACTATTTATATACCTAACCAATGAAACTTTCAATGCAAAACCTTGGTAAATATAAAACAGTTGATAATTTTTAACGTATAAATCCAATATTTGTGAACTTCTCCAACTTTTGTGGAACAGTTTATTTACATTTTACATTTACAGAACAAGAATTAAGTATGGGGTTGTGATAAAGTATGGAACCAAGTAAATATATTTTAAACGAAAAGAACGATATTTATGAAAATTTGCAGAAGTGTGCAATTGAACAAAATGCATCTGATGTATATTTTTTTGTTAATAATATACTTCTGGTTTAAACGGAAATGCCATCAACTTCTTCAATTTAAATGGGACACCCTATATATTTTTACAGATTTTGAAAGAGCTTGTCATTTTGAATTCATACATACTGAGTATAGTGTAAAAAAATTTGTAAAAACGAGGAATAACTCACTATTAGTTGTACAATAGATGTACCTACATTTCATTATTTTAGAATAATGAGAAACAAAATTACTTCAAATGTTCAAAATGCTCGCCGTTTACTTGCTGACAATATGCCATCTTATTAACAAATTCTTGAGTCACTCTTTCCAA
>CAJUYH010008291.1:12845-28584 GCA_910591685.1 Galerucella tenella | reverse complement strand
TATCATCACAAGGATGATAAAGAATATGGACACGTGGAAAAATGCCATTAAGATAATTCAAGAGATAATACAGGTTAAAGAATCTGAAGAGAGGAATAGTCAAGTTCCCAGGTAGTCTAATAGACAAATGTAGGTAGCATGTTTTATAGGAAATAGGTATATAATTTAGTAAATGTTTAATGTTTATGTCTTAATATAGAGCAGGATTGACACAAGAGAACGCTGAACCTCCTTATCGTTACTCCTAACGGAAGGGGGATGTAGGCTTACCATCACAACGCCAGTACACCCGACGATATGCTCAAATGAGTAGTGCTAGGTGTTACTACGAAGGCGGTATCAGGAGGGCCTCTTACTTAGTGCGTGCACTAGTAACGTCCTCAAAAAAAAAAAAAGGTTAGGTTAGGTTAGGTTAGGTTCCACTCCTGGGAGCTGTATGACCTTGCCGTAGGTGGAGTGGCTCAGTAACTTCCTCCCTTCTCGAGCCGAGAGGACGGGAAGGGAAGAGTGAAGCTAAGAAACAGCTCAAAAAAATGGTCAGTGGGGCACTGGTGGGGTTACTGATGTCGAGTAGGTAGCACCAGCAAATGCCAGTAGAAGATCCAACACGCCCAAGTTACATCTGAACACACTGACAAGTCCTACCGGATCATGGGGGGCGAACGGCGAGCTCCCGACGCCGTAAAACGGGGACACCTCGACTATGGTATGGTAACCCAGACAGAAAACCCGATGGAGACAACCAGCGGCAAAAAATCCGAAACCTAAGGTGTCATGCGACCCGTGCCGAGGGGTGAATAGCCATGCGTTATTTCGCTGCAAACGGAGCCTCCGAGATACCTGGCGAACTCCCGGAGTAAGAAAATCGCCTTGATGCGGGTATGGGCGCACTGCCCGCATCTGACTCAATTCGGCCCTACACGTGGGAACAAAATGGATGAGACCAAAAAAACAAACATTTCAACCGGGGGAGACCAGCCCAGAGAATTTTCCGAAGCTGGAATACCAGACAATATACGAAAATATCCTATAGTAAGAAATACCAAACCAGAGACATACCAACAAATGAAAACCTCCCAGACTAATGTACTGAATAGACTACAAAGAAGCCACTCACTATCTGAGACTACTAAAAAAAGAAAATTGAATGTTACTTCTCCCAAATCACCAGAATTGGAACCTTACGAAAAAAAGGAAAGCCCTGAGGCGTTCACTTTATGTGAGGCCATAGACATGAACAGGAAAATCATATTTGACCTAGAAAAATTAATAAAGGAGTTTCCTAATACCCAAAAAAATATAAAAGAAGTCAGCTTGAAATTAATAAGAAACGCTGAATTATTCAACCGGAAAATGATAAAAGACTGGATTGGAAAAAATAAATGGGAAACCATAGATAAAATTACATACGATGCAGACACTCAAACTCAAAGACACTTCTCCGACGCATCGACTCAGACTGGGCCATGGCACAGAAGTACAGACAAAACTATACTCACCAATATACAAGACATCACAGACCTCGAAGACTTCCTAAAAGTGGAAAAAATGGAATGGAGTAATGATATCTACTCTCATACAAAAGTAACTGTTGGAAACCCACTAAACACTGACGACCAGACAATAAAAGTAGTCCTAGCTGAACCAAATGATCCAGATATGAAATCAGGCATACAGAAGATGTTCAGAGAAAAGTACCCAGAACTTTCCAACATGCAAAGACCCCTAGAAGTAATGGAACAAATTACAAAAATTAGATCAACGAATGAACAAGTGAGTAGGAAAGTGATCAAAATCACATACGATGGTACAGTGGCAGACTTATGGGATAAGCTAAAACTACTAAGCGAGGAAATAGGGGAAAACAGCAAAATAGCTATACACCACGCGTTATGCATGAAAGTAGAATCTTTTAGGAAAATGATTGAGGTGATATACTGTAACACCAACACAAACATTGAAATATTTACTACCAGTAGATATAAATCAGGCGTCATAGAAGAGTCAAGAGAACGTCCCACAATGGGGATAATTATAAGTAACGAAGGGAAATCATACAAAGAGATCCTTGGCAAGGTCAAAGCTATAGTAGGGAAAACCACCTCATCAGAATCGATCAGAAGCCTGAAAAGTACAAAGGACGGCAAATTGCTTATGACGTTAGATAAGGACCAAAAGGCTGTGGACGACATCAGGAAATCATTAAAGGATTCTACACCCGAACTTGGCAGAGCGGGAAAAATAGGAACAATACATATACGAGGTATTGATGCAGACACAACTAAAGAACAACTATTTGCAGCTATAAAAACAGCAACCGGCAAATGGGACGAAGAAAATATGAAACTCAGCGATCTAAGACCTCAGAACAATGACACAATGGCAGCCACCTTAACATTACCATCAGAACAAGCGGAAAAAATCCTAGAGCAAGACCATATAAGAGTAGGCATAGTACGATGCAGACTCGAGAAAAGGGTGAATGTCATCAGATGCAGTCGTTGCTGGTCGTACGATCACCCAACACGAACCTGCGACGGCCCAGACAGAACGAGTAACTGCTTCAAATGCGGTCAGAAAGATCACGTTGTCAAAGACTGTCCAAACGAAGAAGCATGCCCTATATGTGGTTCAGTGGGACACAAAGTAGGAACTATGAAATGCCCGGCATTCAAAACTGCCCTAAAATCTGCAAGAACTAAGGATAGAATCAGACGACTAACAGAAAAAGACCCCTCTGAAGATGCCGCTCAGACAAGCGACCAGAGCATATCCTTGGACCCAGATTCGGAGGACGTGGCACCCACAAACTTAAAAAACAACTAGTACACCTTCTCTTCCCTTTAACAAAGCCAACCTCTCTTTTTTTTCTTCGAAACAAATAGAGTCACCTGTCTGATATCCACTCAATTATGAAAATCCTTCAGAGTAACTTGGGACGCTCGAGAACTGCCCACGACCTAATAACTGAAATAGCACTGAGAAGAAACATCGACCTTATGATAGTATCAGAACCAAACGTCGCTATTACAAAAAGTCAAGGATGGATCACCGATAAAAGCAATGGCGTGGCCGTCTATGTGAAAAATAAAAACTGTGGAATTATGTTTGTGAACAGTGAAATGGGCTTCCTGGAGATTCACCTAAAAAATCTTTTCCTTGTGTGTTGCTATATCTCCCCAAATATCAATATTACTGAGTATGAGAGTACAGTGGATAGGTTAATGAACCGTGTTAAAACACTAGGTAGATCACGCGTAATTATAGCGGGAGATATCAATACCAAATCGTCAAGATGGGGATCCCCGTCACCGACAATAGAGGCCACATCTGGAATGATTGGATGGCGAGCCTGGATCTAGAAACGATCAACACAGGAGAGCCCACGTTTATCAGAGGATCGCAAAAATCGCACATCGATGTTACCTGTTGCTCACGGCGTGTCATGAGCCTGATAACGAACTGGAAAACTCTGGATGAAGAAGTTTATACCCAGCATAAGCACATATACTTCGAAATTAACAGCCCGGAAACAAAATCAGTCCAGATGAATTACACTACCCACGCATTTGATATGGAAAAGTTCACTCATGAAATACTCCAGATGAAAGACTGTAGCTCTCCCGCCCAGCTAACGAAAGCGGTCAGAATAAAGATGGAAAAGGTGGAACTAGTAAACCGGAACATGAATAGGAAACTCCCATACTTGTGGACACTAGAAATCAAGCGACAAAAGGAAAAATGTGTACATAGCAGAAGATTACTCTCTAGAAATAGATCTGCTAACCACAATAGTCTAATAGCCAATCTAAAAGCACAAAAGAAAGAGCTAAAGCGACTCATAAATAAGGAAAAACGGGACTGCTGGAAAAGAATATGCGACGAGCTTGAAGATGACGTCTGGGGACAAGGCTATGCTATCGTTATGCGACAACTTAATCCACCCCCGCCCTATAATCTCGATCTAAATATAAAGGAATCAATCGCCAGACACCTATTCATCACTAACAAGGACTTCTGGCCGTCACTCCCAAAGGCTACACAAGTCCCCTCATTTACGTTGGATGAGCTGGAAGAGGCAGCTGAACAAATTAAACCAAAAAAATCCCCTGGACCGGATGGCATCCCATCAGAACTAATAAAGAAGATAATAGAACTGAAACCGGAAATGATGCTTAATATATTAAACCCCCTACTTAAGCAACAAGAATTTCCTGCAAGGTGGAAGACAGCAAAGCTGGTCCTCATTCAAAAACAGGGAAAACCTCCAGAAGATCCAAGCTCTTACAGACCCATATGCCTATTAGATGAGATGGGCAAAGTATACGAAAGGATGATTAAAACAAGACTGGAATTATCACTCGGCGCGGCAGGCTTATCTACCCGTCAATTTGGTTTCAGAAAAGGAAAATCCACTATAATGGCAGTCGAATGGGTGATGGAGTTCACAAGGACATCGACACATAAATGGGTAGCTATGATAGCACTAGACATCCAGAATGCTTTCAATACAGCGGTCTGGAAATCAATTATAGATAGCCTGAAACGGAAACATATCCCAGGATACCTGATTGCATTGGTGGAGAGCTATTTTACGGGTCGAAAGATTAAAATAGGAAAAATGTGGAACTGGATGTGTATGCTGGAGTACCGCAGGGATCTGTTCTCGGACCTACCCTCTGGAATACTTTATATGATGATGTCCTAGACTTACAGCTTGCAGAGGGATGCGAAAGCATAGCGTTTGCAGACGACCTGGCAATAATGGTCCAAGCAACAAGCAAGGAGGACCTCGTGCTCAGAGCCAACCTAAGCATACAGGAGGTTGAATACTGGTTACGAACCAAGAAGCTACAGCTGGCTGCTCACAAAACGGAAGCAATCATTCTAAAGGGAACTAAATGGGCAAAGATAAGAGAGCAAATAAAGTTTAACGTTGGAAATCAACAAATAACTCCTTCGAAAACTTTAAAATACCCTGGCATATACCTAGACCACCAGAGCACATTCGGAGCCCACATTAGCAGAACATGCGAGAAAGCCGAAAAAAAACAGCCACTTTAGCCAGGCTGATGCCAAACATAGGAGGACCTAGTAGCCTGAAAAGAGAGGCTCTAGGCACTGTTGTGAACTCTATTCTCCTATATGGAGCCCCAGTTTGGTGTAAAGCTCTTGAAATGACCAAATACAGAAATCTGATGGTAATATCTCAAAGGAGGGTACTACTTAGAATTGCAAGTGCATACAAAACGGTGTCAGCAGATGCACTTACGGTAATAACAGGGATCCCACCTGTGGACATTCTTGCTCATCACATACACAAACGCGAGTATTCAACAAAACCTGAAAAAGAAATGGCAAGAAGAAATACCGTAAATCAATGGCAATTAAGATGGAACGAGAATACCGAAAAGGCACAATGGACGAAAAGGCTCATCCCAAGTCTGGACCCCTGGGTAAATTGTCGATTTAGGAGAACAGACTTCTCTATAACCCAATTTCTGACTGGCTATGGGTCATTTAAAGCCTTCACATTCAGAATAGGAAAATCGGACAGCGACAAGTGCATCCAGTGCCAGCAGGTGGACACTATTGATTGCCCAATAACTGCCCACGACAAAGCACGAACGGACACCGCAGTGGGAGTCCAGCTCACTCCGGATAACATAATCAATACCATGTTAAGAGACCAGGATACTTTTGCCATCATTGCAGATCTGATTAAGAAAACAATGGTAAGAAAGGAGAAGGAAGAACGAAACGAAGCATAGGACTGCCGCCCATAGACCGACGTAAGTCAGAAATGACGGTTCCGGCTATGGAAGAGGGCGTAAATGGGGGGTTTTAGTGGGAGTAGCGCCCCACACTGTTGGATGCAATCGATGCCGATAGCAAGCATCCTTCGCCAAGCGGTTTCCCCCCACAAAAAAAAGTTTTGTCCTAATAACTGATGATGTTGGGTAGTGACGTTTGTGCTCAGTCAACATGGTATTCATTGTTCTTCAAATTTATACTAGGTGTGTTTTTTTCTCTCATTTCAGAATTCCAAATGAGTATGTCAGGGTCGGTATAGCGCAGATGTTAATTTCTTTGGCGAGATTTCCTGCGTTCAACTGGGATTCGATAAAGTAGTTAGGATAAAAGTTTCAGGAGAGTTCCTGAGATATACAGTCTATGTATGCCAAGCGGGATAAATTCATTATTTCGGTTCCTGTACATATTTATCAAAAATCCCGGAACACATCAAACCTTCAATCCCCTCCGATTTACAGGTACAGCCTCCAATTCTTCAAATAGGAACTATAGGCTTGATATACAGTGCTTTTCAGATAAAAGTATCCACCTTTAATAACTTTTGTAATACTGGTATTTGGAAAAAATCCAAAAACACGTCAACTTATGTTGGAAGGGGCAAGCATTATGGCTTATTTAAACTTACTGGAAAAGCCACCCCCTCACCCCTAGCTGCATCCCCTTTATTTTTTTAAATTACTTTTCATATTTTTTATGTAAAATTTGGATACTCCTCATGAGCTGATTTCAAAAATGTATAATACTTGTAGGTTAAAGTGGTTAGTTTATGAGATAAACAATTTTTCTTTTAAGAGCACAAATTTTACTTATTTTTTACTTTCACCTTATTTGCCTGTACTAAAATGGGTTGTACAACAGTTCAAACTCTTTAATCTTTTTAACTGTGCTATTTATTCTACTTAAAAAATCCAAACAACAAAAAACTCTACTTTTTATTAAAGTTTGACATTGTCAACTAGAATTTGTAGTCACTATTGATAGTGTAATTTGATACATTATTTATTTTGTTTCTCTGAAATGGTTTACTCTTTGCAAGAAAGAATTGAAATTGTAGGTTTATACTACCAAAATAATAATTGTGCAAGAGCTGCTGCTAAAATATTTAACGAATTACATGACGGAAGACATGCAACTCATAAGTATGTATTACCAGTATTACAAAAGTTATTAAAGGTGGATACTTTTATCTGAAAAGCACTGTATATTGTTTGTATTGAAAATATTATCGTTTTTTTGCAACAATTCCATCCAAATTGCTCCCAATTACGATACACTTACTCACGGTATGCTGATTTCTACTCCAAATTGCGTCCGAGCCGCGCAGTTACGTCACGCGGGAACCAGAAATTTACACTCACCTCTCACCAGTCTTTCGATTCATTGTGTTTTCATGCAATACAAGGTGTTGTTAGCTTCAATTTCAATTTTACTTGAGTTGATTCGTTTATTTGGAATTTTATTACCCACTAATTTACTGTTATTAGTGTTATTTAATACTGTTTCATAACATAAGGCTATTTTTGTTTTGTAACGATAGGGAAATTAACAGGAAAATCAGTTTCCAAAACTTCCTGGAAAAACTGGACAAGAATATGTCAAAATCTACAAATTTCAATAAATGATTCTAAATATAAGCTTTTTCTACTCCTATACTATAAATTATTGATTAAATGCCAATTTTCAGTTTTATAATGATACTCATTATAACACTGGTTTTCATCATGAAACTAAAAAATTGACCAGTAGAAATCTAGATTTTCAAATAACCAAGTAGGCAGACCCAATATTTTCTGTAGAATGTCGAGAAAAGACCAAAATAAATGTCGAGCACCAGACCAAAAATACTTAATGACCAAGGCAAATACATATTTAACCTATCAATTTTTATTAAAAATAATTTTATACTAATTTTGTATATAACAGTAATTTACCTAGAGTTGAAATAATACCCTTCTTGGTGTGCGTCATCGATTGTGACGTATATACGGGTTTTCGGCATGTCGTTCATTTTATTTGCTATTTTGACATAAAGTTAATCTTAAATTTAATAAATAAAATCATCAGGATCGTATTCAGCCAAATTAGAAAAGGTTATGCAATTAATAATCACCAACTTCCTTTTCTAACTGAAAATACTTGAAAACTGTCAAAATACTGATGTTTTTCCGTGTAATTATGCATATTTTTGTATTATTTAAATAAATAAATCAATAAAATAAATATTCACTTTTCATAAATAATAATTGACCATAAACAACAAAGTACAGACCTGTCGAGAACTGTCAGTGCGACAGTAGGAAAAGACGTAAGACACATTGCCGCCACGAAAGTAACGCCTTCATAGTATTTCAAATTCTCGATTGATAGGTTGAGCTTGCGCGTAATCTAAACATCAACCAATCAAATTTTTGTAAGTCAAAGATTGGGGTTAAGATTTGTAATACATTTAAACGGTTCATCATTGAGATATTTTCATGAGGATTAATCTCAGACCTGCCTTTTTTTCTATTTCTTCCTACGTTATGTGTTAGAAAGACATTAACAATCGATGACGCACACCAAGAAGGGTATTATTTCAACTATATATACGTTTTATACCTATTAGTTTAATGTGGTCCCGTAGAGTGGTTCAAAATTTGGTTTGTGCATTTTTTAAATATTTTTCCAAATCAAATTTCTTTTTCGTAGAAAAAATAGTGTATGCAAGTTTTATGTAATGGTTATCAATACACTCGCATTAACCATACGAAACTCGCCTTTGGCTTGTTTCGTATCCCAGTGACACCTTTGTTAAGGAGTCTTATTCAATAAATAAAATATAATGGTAAAAGTATGAAATATAAAATATTTATAATATAATGGTGTGTTTTTTGCCCACCCATAAATATTTCTGTTTCAAATCTTTTTTAAATGTAAAAAATATATATTACCTACATATTTCTACACGTTTTGTACATTGTCAACTCCCAGCATCATTGTACTTACCAAAAAAAGATAACTCAGTTACTGATAATAAAGAAATATCTCATATTATATCTGAAAAACCATGTCGCATTTAAATAATCATTCATAAAGTGAAAATGTGCATGAAAATTAAACACAAACAGAGTATTCCCCATATATTTAACATTGTAAATCAACGATTGAGATACATACCGTGAGTAAGTGTATCGTGGGTTCAATGAAAAAAGGACAAATTAAAGGGTTTCCAACGATCCCTGCTAAAACATTTGAGTATTGCGTGTGTTCTCCTTTCATTCAGTGAGGATTCACCGTTGACCAGTAGCGGCAATTAGATAATTAGCAAGAGCGTTTAGTAAAAAAGTGCCCTTATCAGAAAATAACTTCTATTTGGATTTAATCCAAAAAGTCCATCATTCGCTCACCAAAAGAGGCTCTCCTTATTTTTCCTTCAAATCTTTATTGACATAGTTACCAAATGTATATTTTTCCTGAAAGCGCCGAAAACAAAGTGACCCATTTTTGGAACAACACCCCATATCGTTACCCCAATTCGCAAATGTCGGAGGTCCAGTTTGATTTTGATTTTACAGAGAAGGATAAAAAAGTCTTATTGGGTTGAATTATTAGTGATTGATGATTCTATTTTGGTAAACTACGTAATTTAGGGTTAGAATCTGTTATTTTGAAACTGTTTTCAGAAAACAAAAATTTTTTCAGGATAGTATTAAACGAGTTGGTGCCAAAAACCCAATTTTGGCAAAAATGGACTTACGACATTTGCGAATTGGGGTAACGATATTCTTTGATACCATCTGAAAGTTACTTTTTTCCTTTTTCCAGAAATGTATACATTATCGGCATGTAGGTAATTACCGTACTGTATAAGTCGGAAGAGTTTTTAAAAAGAATTTTATTATTATAATATTACAATTGAACTTAACAATGTTATGACAAAAATTAGAATAAATGTAAATTAAAATGTTCTGCAATTTATATGCTCGGTAATAATTGCTGACAGTGCACCGAGGCTGATGTAATACAACTCCCTTATGGTATAACATAGGGTGGAGGTCCTACCATAACTCCTCCCTTATTAGAGAAAGACTTCGGGTTCCAAAGGAGAAGGCTTTTCTTGGGGCTTTCGTAGTTTCTTGAAGGTCTTCTTAAGTTTACAGATCCACAATAGGTACGCTGCTGCAGTTAATATTAGAATAATTATAAATGTCCATTGTAACCAATTAATGGATCTCAAATTGTCAATATCTTCGATTGATAATGGATTGGTTGCTGTTAGATCGTTTTGAAGTGTGTGAATATCTTCTAATGGAATATTTTCAATAGTCAAAGGTTTTTGTTCTAGAACTCTTTGGGACTTGAAAGTTTTCCAATTCAATGATTGGAAGGAATAACGGTTGGCCAAATCTTCTAGTTTCTTTGTTTCCGAATTTGTAGTTTTGGTACTCAATGCTGCAATTCTTGGGAATCTGTATTACGGAGTTGCCACTAATGGTGAGGAAATTCTCGTCTGGACAGTTAGTTTTTATTTTTAATTTTTCACTTGTGATGACGATCAGATATTCATCGTTAATTTTATTGAATATCTGTGACGGATGCTTAATAGGTACGTGTTCACATGAAGTTTCAATGTCTTGGATAAGGTCTTTAATACAGTCTTTGGTTTTCACGTTCAGTTGCACTTGGGGACAGATATAATTTTTTCCTAGTAGGGTACACGGGTCGTCCATATACTGATGAATTTCTTCACTTAGAGCCAAAAAAGGTTTTTTGGGTATAATCATAGTGTCGCTTTTGGTAGGGATAGGATAAAGATGGTAGTATTTGAATACATTGGGGTGAATGAGGGGAAATTCTGTGGCAAATATTATATTATCAGCAGTGAAGTAACAGGTTGCATGAATTACTGAATACCATGAGTTAATATCTAAATTTAAAATTTCGTTGCTTCTGTAATTATCATTTAATTCATTTAAAATCTCTTTTAAATTTTGATGTGTCAAAATATCTGGGTGTATTATATGTAATTTGGCAAACGTGATGGCGTTTTCCAAATTTTCGATAAGTGTGTTGATAGTATTGGCATTTAAGAATATTTGGTCAAGTATACTAGAATACATGAAGAATTTGTAAAGTTCGTTTGTGATATTATCTAAATAAGCCTTATAATCTACGATTCGCTTAGCTATTATTTTTTGATTACTAACAATAGAATCTAAAGCTGTTGAATATTTCTTTGTTAATTTTTTGGATAATGAAATTTGTACATTCACTTCCCGGACTATTTTTTGTTGATTATTTTGCAATAAATTTAAAGCATTTTCGATTTTTTCTCCATCTGTTGCGTCTAGAGTTCCGAATAAAAATTTGGATATGCTACCGCCTGCATTGATGAGTCCGCGTTTTTGTTTTGAAACGTTTAATGATCTAATATTATCGAATTTATTCAATAGTTCATCAATTATATTCATTAGGTGATCCAGTTTTGGTTGTAAATTTAAATTATGTGAAAATCTTTCCTGATTAATTGACATATTCATATTATGACATAAAACAATTAATTTTCTAATTTCTTCTTCAAGCACTTTTATGTCTATATTTTGTAAAAAAATATGTTTACTAGTAACTATGTTTGCAAGGCCAAGTTTAAAGGGAAGTATTCCAGGAGTAAGACTTATGTCAACAACTTTGATTTCTTGGGCGCTAACTATCGTCAACATTGCTATCAGCTTCCACATTGTTCTGAGTTTCAGCATTTTCTGGATTCTGAAAACAATGAGGTGTTCTTAATTCTTTAATATGTTCTTCAGATTTTTTGTGTTTTTTATTCACAATTTCAACCTTATTATTATCTAATAACTTAGTTATAGTGTAGGGTCCTATAAATTTATTATTCTTTTTGTTCCTATAATATGGATTTTTCTTATAAACTAATTGATTAATCTTAAATTTTAGGTTTTTATCGCCAGCTGTATTATGTTTTGTTAAAACTTTTTGTTTATCATTTTCTAAATGTTCATTTACATTTTTGTAAACGTGTTTCAGTTTTTCTCTGTGATTTTCCACATAGCTTGAAAATAGTTCTTTATTTTGAAATATTTCGTCAGGATTATGAGAATTAGTGTGTCCAAATACGAGTTCAAATGGTGTGAATCCAGTTGCACTATGTATTGAACTATTATAGGCAAGAACAGCGTAATTGATTAGATCGGTATCATTGGGATACACTTCTTTTAAAATACGTAAGTGTTCGATAAGTGTCGAATGAAATCTTTCTATTATACCATTGGATTCATGATGCCCTGGAGTCGTGAAATGTACTTTAATTTTGTGTAAATTGAGAAGTTCGCGAACTGTATCGTTGTTAAATTCAGTACCACTGTCTAATATAATTTTTTGTGGGACTCCAAAACTGCAAAAGTATTTAGTTAACGCATCGCAAATATTTATGGCTGTTTTGCCAGTGATTGATATTGATTGTGCAAATTTTGAAAATGGGTCCACTACAGTTAAATAAAGATTTTTATTGTAGTGAAAAATATCGGTATGTAAAATCTCAAATGGTTTTGATGCGGTTTCTGTTAAGTTTAAAGGGACATACGGGGGTTTCCTAGAATATTTAGTTCGTTGGCAAATGTCACATGCATTTATGTATGTGCTGATTGTTTTCTTCATATTCACCCAAAAATAATGTTGTTTTAAATAATTTAGTGTTTCTTCGATACCACGATGATTGGTTTTCCCTTCATGTCTAAATTTCACCAACATTATTTGTTCGTCGGCGTCTTTTATCGTATTTATTAACCGAGTGCACATAATTAGTTTTAAATAATCTTTCCGAAAATTTTCCGAATAAATGTGTACAAATTGCGGGATAAATCTTCTATTTTCAAAATAGATGTGATAGGTAGAGTTGGGTTTTAGGTAATTTTTTAAAAGATCTATAATTAAATCTGAATTATTTTCTATAGGTAAAGTAACAGTAATTATATTTTGTTTGAGATACTTTTCTGATTTGACTGTTAGTTTTTGGTTGTTGCGTTCATAGACTAAAATTTGATTATTTTTATTATTGATTATTTCATCTAAAATTGGTATACCTTCATTTTCGATTTCTTTTGAAAGAGAACGTGCCGTTTGATCAGAATCTGATTGTTCACTATGATTGTGAATTGATTCCGTATTGTTTGGGGGAACTAATTGAACGTCTGATAAGATATTAACTTTGGGGATATAATTGCTTGGACCACTTTCTTCGAAATCTTTATCAGAGATATAATTTCGTGGGTCGTATTTTTCGTTCTTTATTTATGTCACCTGGGTTATTTAATATTGATTCTGTTTCTAAAGTATTTACTTGTACTCGACTTAAAGCGTCGGCATTGCTATTTGATTTTCCTGGTTTATAAGCTATTTTATAATCAAATTCTTCTAATCTAAGGCGCCACCTTACTAATTTTGAATTCGGCTCTTTTAAATTGAATAGCCAAGTTAAGGGTCTGTGATCAGTGACAATGGTAAATTGTCTACCGAAAAGATAAGGCCTAAAATACTTACAAGCCCATGTAATGGCAAGAAGCTCTTTCTCTATTGTGCTGTAGTTTTGTTCGGATTCATTTAGTGTTCGTGACGCATACGCCACAGGTTTATCCTGGCCAATAGTGCCTTGGGATAAGACAGCTCCAAGTGCCACATTAGATGCATCTGTTGTCAGTATAAACGGCTTTTCAAAGTCGGGATATTGTAATACTGGGTTATTACATAAAATTTTTTTACAAGTGTTGAAGCTTTCAATAAATGCTTGATCATGAATGACTTTTGCGTTCTTTTTAAGACAAAGTGTCAACGGTTTGGTGATTTTTGCCAGATCCTTTATGAATCTGCGGTAATAGCCAATTAAACCTAGAAAAGATTTAACTTCTTTATGTGTTTTGGGAATGGGAAAGTTTTGTACAGCCGAGATATTATCCGGATTTGGTTTCACGCCCTCAGTTGATACGACATGTCCCAAATAGGAGACTGATTTTTGTAAAAAGTCAGATTTATCTAGCTGTACCTTAAAATTTGCCTTGCGTAGGCGATCAAAAACACCTTTCAATCTCGAAATGTGTTCTTGTAGGGATGTGCTAAAAATAAGTATATCATCTAGATATATTACACAAATATCATTATTTAATCCTCTCAGGACATTGTCCATGACCCTCTGAAAGGTAGCAGGTGCATTTTTAAGACCGAAACCCATACGGGTAAATTCGTATCTTCCATTTAGAGCTGTAAAGGCTGTTTTTGGTATGTCTTCTTCTTCAATTTGTATTTGGTGATAACCGGATGCTAAATCTAGTGTTGTAAAATAGTTTGCCCTACCTAATTTATCTAATAAATCTACAATATTTGGGATTGGGTATTTATCATTAATAGTTTTCTCGTTCAACTTTCTATAATCTATAACTAATCGATAATTTTGTTCTCCAGTTTTTGAATTGAATTTTTTTGGAACAACCCATATATTAGAACTATAAGGACTAACTGAATGTCTAATTATACCTTGTTGTAACATTTTGTTTATTTGGTTACACACTTCTTGTTTGTGTATTTCAGGAAAGCGATATGATTTACTAAAAACTGGTTTATCATCTGTTAACTTAATTGAATGTTTAATTTCGTTTGAAAAACTTAAAGGAATTTTATATGAATAAAATATATCTCTATACTCAAAACATAACTTAGATATGGTTTCTTTTTCTTCGGAATTACAGTGTTTCAAATTTAGTTTAGATAAATTTTCTCTCAGAATCTTATCAACATTTTGATTCACACTGTAATCTTTGTTATTTGGCATATAATTTAATTCGTTTACATTTAATATTTCTACATTTAAAGGTGTTGAAATGATAATCTTCTGTGGATTATCAGTATAATTTGATATTGTAGTTAATGCAAAAAAAATTTTTATCTTCACAATTCCCGTGTGAGTTACGAGATTCTCGGCCAACTTGATCTGTTCTAGTAATCCAAATCCATTTTCCTGATTCACGGGAAGTCTAACAACTTGCTCTGTGTTTCCAGGAATTGTTATTATATAATTATTTGATAATGTATTATTTTTATTTATTTTAAAGGAATTGTTGAAAATTAAAGGTATTTCAATACGAGGGGTAATCAATAATTTCGAGTCGATATTAATGATAGCCTGTAATTTTTTCAATAAGTCCATACCTATTAAACCTTGGTAATTATTATTAAAATTGAATATATAAAATTTATGAGTACCACATTCATTAAAAATTTCAAATATTGGTATTATTACTATTTCGTCATGAAACGTTATATCATGAGATGTTTGAATCTGGAAATTTTCGCGTTTTCTTAAATTGGGGTA
This sequence comes from Galerucella tenella, assembly GCA_910591685.1. Lineage (NCBI taxonomy): Eukaryota > Metazoa > Arthropoda > Insecta > Coleoptera > Chrysomelidae > Galerucella > Galerucella tenella. The sequence continues at coordinate 13,412 of CAJUYH010008291.1, read as the reverse complement.
AAAACGTTGAGCTATTTCAGAATTTATTAGACTACGTGAACTACCTGTATCTACTAAAAATTTTGCATTTAATTGGGGTATATGAATAGATGGTAGTTCGGTTTCAAATAAATTATTGATTTTTATCACATTTGTTGGTTTGGTGGTGTAACACTGTGAAAATTTATATCACCTGCCAACATATCGGACTGATAATCGTTGCAATCAGTTTCTTCATTGGAACAATATACATTATCGGTTGTATTTCCGTTATCATAAGTATTATTAAATTGATTTTTGAAATTGACGTTTCGATTACTTTGGGCTGTTTCTATGTTATAGAGTTCTTGGTGAATAAAATTTTTGGGACCGGTACTTTGAAAATGATTTCTATTGGAGTTATGTCTTTGAATAGTGGGATTTCTGGTAGAAACAGACATTGGTTCAGGGTTATTTTTAGGAGTTTGTCCTGTAGGTTTGAATACATTAGTTCGGGGTCCAAAAACTTGGCGATTAGTGAAATATTTAGGTGCAGGCATATTCTGTCTTGCCTGAATATTAATGGGTTGTGAAGGAAAATTGCTATTT
>CAJUYH010008291.1:0-12745 GCA_910591685.1 Galerucella tenella | reverse complement strand
CTACCATAACTAGGTACTCAAGTTTTCAGGGAAAGATTTAATTTTTTATGAAACCATGTCAATAACTTCCAAACGTAAATTATCACATTTTAACAGCTTGGAAACGTTATAACTCGAAAATGAGGCAGGGATTAATGACCTGCTTTCACTGAAATTCTTAGAAATGTTTAAAATTTTTTTTGACACCGTTTGCAAGTCTCAAAAGTCGTCTAAAATTTTCGTGAGAAAGTTACTTTTGTTAATTAATAAAAGTGACGAGGATAAGATTCAGAGCCATTTTTGACATAAATACGCCTATACACGAAAATCCATATTAACTTGGTACAAAAATTTACAGAATCGGGAAAAGTAAATAGGAAGAAAACATTTAAAGCAAACATTTCCATTCACATACAGTGTGGAAACCGCTTATGGAATAAAATTCTTTGTCATTCTTTTAGAAAATTATAAAAAATGCCGAGACACTTCAACTTTTAAATTGTGTGGGCGGATTTATGTCAAAAATGGCTCTGAATCTTCTTCTGGTCATTGTTGTTGATTTTGTCTCGGCATATAATATGACGTATCCCGCTTTTTCTATCGAAGTATACCAAGTATAAATTTTGGATTGATAAATTCGACTGTGTTCGTTGTTATACCTCATAGTACATAAATAACCTTTTGACGTTTGTTAATGTCAGTAATACGTATTTGTTCCAAATCCACCTTTCCGTAAAAAATTAACAAAAGTAAATTTCTTACGAAATCAAATCAAATCAAATCAAAAAATGTTATCAACAAACATAGTACATGTGCTGAAGGTCCAAATTTTGCAATTATATCGAACTATAAAAAAGTGCTGCATAACTCTGTTACAAACCAAACATATGATTTTTCAAATAGGAACCCCTGTATATTATACCGAATTCGGATTGGATACATTTTTTTGAAGCTATTGATATAAGGTTTTGCTACGTTATAGTCCTTCAAAAGATATGGACACGTTTATATGAAAATCGAGGGTAAATCAACACTCTGCAGCTTGTTGTACGTTGAAGAAAAAAATGTATTTTGCCGAGCAGAGTTTCCTAACATGATGCAATATCTCCATATCCCATTAAATCTCAATTATATTCTTTCTTATATACAGGGTGAACGGAAACTCGAACCTGTCATTTTCTTCCTTCTTTGAAATGGAACACCCTGTATTTTATAGCAGAATAAAATATTCGATTATGTAACTTTGATTTTTGTCAAGCATTCCCTATACCCAAAGTTTATAAAAACAGAGTTATTTTGTAATATTTATTGTAAACTATTATTATTGACTTATTATGTGAAAGCAATAAACGTTGTATGTAATAAAAAATCGTAATTAATGATAAATTTTAATGAATAATTCATTCTAAACAAAACTAGCTACACAAAGTATAATCCTAACCGTAATATCAAACTGAAGGTTCAAAGTGTTCACCGTTAACATCAATGCAATGCTGTAAGAGGGGCCCCAACTCGGCCAGCTCGGTCACCCGATTTAACAAAAGTATATTTATTTCTCTCGGGTCTTGTAAGGAATGAGTTTATAAAATCCCCAGCTATTAGAGATGACATGAAAGACATAATTAGTGCGGCATTTTGCTAACGTTGATATGCTGAGATATGTTAGTCAATCATTTGAACTATTCTGCAGCATTGCATTGATGTTAAAGGTGAATATTTTGAACCTTCAGTTTAATATTACGGTTGGGATTATACTTTTGGTGGCTAGTTTTGTTCAGAATAAATAGTTTATTAAAATTTATAATTAATTAGGATTTTTGGCTACATACAACGTTAAATGCTTTCACATAATAGGTCAGTAGTTATATTTTACAATAAATATTACAATATAACTGTGTTTTTATGAACTTTGGGTATAGGGAATGCTTGACAAAAGTTAAAGTAACATAATCGAAGATTCTATTTTTACTATAAAATACAGGGTGTTCCATTTGAAAGAAGAAAGAAAATGACAGGTTCGAATTTCCGTTCACTCTGTATACAAGTAAGAATATAATTGAAATTTAATAGGATACGAAGATATTGCATCATATTACAAAACCCTGTTTGACAAAATACATTTTTTGTCTTTAACGCACAGGGTTATTCATTATAAATTACCCACCCCCTATCAACGATATTATTACTTTTTGAAGAAAAAGTCTTGTATAAAAGTTGTTTGGTTACAGCTGATTTTTCTTAATATTTTATCAAAAGTTCAGTAGCGTGCAAATTTAAGGGGATACAAAAAATAATAGTCTTTTTTAAATGAGACACCCTGTATATTTTCACATTTTTGGAATGGACTTTTATTTCTGATTTAAAAAATATGTAATATGTTACCTCTACCTTGTACCGTTTTTGAGTTATGAAATATTGAAAATCTGAGTTTTACTAATTACTTTGAATATGAAAAATATAATTTATCAAAGTAAGCTATGAAAATGACAACTAATGTGTTTGATAATTAACATTTTCCAGATAAAGTAATGAAAAATGTCATTTCCATAGCTTACTTTAATAAAGTATCTTTTTCATATACACAGTAATTACTAAAACTCAGATTTTCAATATTTCATAACTCAAAAACGGTACAAGGTAGTGGTAACATATTATATATTTTTGGAATCAGAAAAAAAGACCATTCAAAAAACGTGAAAATATACAGGGTGTCCCATTCAAAAAAGAACTATTATTTTTTGTATCCCCTCGAATTTGCACGCCACTGAACGTTTGATAGAATATTAAGAAAATTCTGCTGTAACCCAACAACTTTTATACGAGACGTTTTTTTCTAAAAGTAATAATAACGATGATAGGGGGTGGGTAATTTATAATGAATAACCCTGTACAAGCTACAGAGCGTTGATTTACCTACAATTTTCACATAAACGTGTCCAAATCTTTTGGAGGACTTTGTATAACGAGGCAAACCTTATATCAAAAGCTTCAAAAAAATGTAACCAATCCGAATTCGGTATAATATACAGAGGTTCCCATTTGAAAAATCATATGTTTGGTTTGTAACGGAGTTATGCAGCACTCTGTGTAGTACGGTATAATTTCAAAATATGGACCTTCAACACATCTACTATTTTTGTTGGTATAGTGTATTTAATGTCAATGTGATGACCTTGAATTGTATTACATATTTTATGCAGGTTAATTTTAATCCACTATATTAATTTGAATTACATTTAAAAAGCATTATTTCACAATATTCGAATTTATAAAAAAATTTGTGCACTTCATTGGGTGGCTTTTCCTTCAAAGGGATTAAAAATATGAGTCATCACATTAACGATAGTTACACAATAACATTTTTTGATATCTCCCAAAATAATCCATATACCGAAGTTTGTCGTAAGGTTGGTACACCCTGTATGTACAGTAACCGATATAGTAAATGTATTTCACTTGGATTTCACACACTAAGACCAATCCAACTGAACGGATTCTACAAAGGAAGTAGCCGTTGCATTTCTGGAAATCACATAGGCTATTTCATTTTCTTGTTGACCATTATGGTTCGGTATCCACAGCAAAAGGACAATACTGTTTTCTCCTAGTTCATTGAGTTCGCTGAACAGTTCCAAACATCTTCCAAATTGAATTCTGCACAATATAAGACGGTGGGTGACTTTCCTAATGGCATATCGGGGACTGTGGCCGTAAATTCCAGCTTTTTTTACTTCAACAGTTTTTGATCCATCAGTATACCACTTGATAGTTTGTTTCTTAAGGCCCTAATTGCTGGATATGCTTGTCATAATATTTCAGAGCTCAGATCATAATTGACATTGAAATTCTCACGAAATTGAATTGTTCGGTAATGTCATCTCGAAGGATTATTATCTCAGAGGCTGTCATGGGAAGTGATAAAGTACTCACTATTTGTCTTAGGATTTTTACTTTCTATTTCTTCCATGATCATTCTGATATGCGTTCATTGAACTGCTTCTTTGAATATTAGGTAAAGTGGTGTAGAGTTTCAGTATAACATTGACGGTAGCTATGGATAGGATCTTATAGCTTTTGTGATACAAAGACAGGACCAGTTGTATTTTGTCTATTTTTGTTCAGCCTGTACAGGTAATTATGGTGTACATACATTGCGATGTACTAGGTTTGCAGCTTCAGTTATTTTAGAGCTCTTATTGCTTTGTTGACCAAATCATCAATGAGTTTGAAATGGTCACCTATGAGTTTTTGAATAGATGATTATACTTGATATTGATCCGTACTAAATAATGAAATGAAACAATTCAATTCGTTAAAATCAACATTATATTTGAACCTATGTTCAGCTTGAAGTTCTTACGCGTTTCGTTAACACGGTAGCTTTTTTAAACGAGTGGAGGTATAATACCTATTACTACTACTACTAAATGTGCAGGCGAGCCTTGTCCTGGACAACTCAAGCCAAGGTTCCGGCGCTGAGGCCACTGGCGGGCCCATTGTGCCATTCCTGCTACATAGACATCCATGAAACCGAGCCCTTCAATAAAGGCCACAACCTTTTTCAATGGATGTCTTCTTGTGTCTCCAGGGGCCATAACAGGGACTCCGAAGATTTGCCTGCGTAGTACAGCCCAGTGTGGACACTCTAAGAGAACATGGACTGACGTTTCGTCGGTCATGCCACAACCCCTACATAGGGAACTTTCCTCTACTCCTAAGTTGTGGAGGTATTTCCTCATACAGCAGTGCCCTGTTAGGAGTCCTGCTATCTTCCTTAGCCTACTCCTTGGTAGTTCAGTGGCTGCCCTGGCCTGTCCATCAGTCCATCCCTTCAGTAGAAGTTTGGATTGTCTAGGACCCTGCAGAGCATTCCAATGAGCGAGGTTCTGATTCCTCAGCCACTTCTTCGTCTCCTTGCGTATTTTTTGTTTTGTTAGGCACAGGGTCGGGCCCGGACCGCAGAAAGGAGCTGCCGCCCCTTCCGCAGCCAGTGCATCCGCCATCTCGTTGCCTTCAAAACCAGAGTGGGCTGGAATCCATTCTAGCCGCACCACGTTCCGCCTTGCAAGATTAGCAAGTCGTTCTCAACATTTGTTAGCAAGTCCTGAGTTGCTGGTATACCCAATCAGGGCTTTAATTGCTGCCTGACTGTCGGAGTATATGGTTATGCGTCGATCCACATAACCTCTGTCTAGGTTTATCGGCCTGATATGCAGATACACCATCACCCAATGGTACACAAACAAACTATAATACCTAACCTAACCTCCACTCGTTTGAGAAAGCTGTTGTGTTAGCGAAATGCGTCACAACTTTAAGTTAAATATGAGTTTTTTATGAGGAAAGAAATCAAAGATAGATGATTCTGACTACAATTTTTGTGTACAAAGATTCACATGCCAAACAGAACATTAATGAAACAACTTTCAAGCTCATTATTAACATGAAAGCTTAATTGAATAAAAACTCTACTTACATCTATTAAATAATATTGTTTACAGCCTTTGTTCTCATTGGAGTAGTTGAGCGAGTGATTGGTACAATTGGGTCCACCAAGGGTAGAATTTAGACATTGTATTTCGATCGAAAGAGAAAACTGGAAAAGGAATATCTTTTGTATGTTTTTGGGGTCAATTCACTCATTATTTGCTATTTTTTGGAAAATTGTGTCACAATCTTTTTTTTACTTTCATTTCAACGTTTGGGTAGCGTTCAAGAATAATTATAGTTTTTGTGGTTTTTGAGAAAGGATCCGGCACCAATTCGTAATGATTTTGCATTTCTGTCAAATTTGATGACGATGGCATTAAACTTGAAAATACATTTTCTTGAAAATGTCCAACAGTTCTTTTTTTAGAAAAATGTGTTCCATCCAATCATGTTTTTAGTATTTTCATCTCTATTAATTGTTTTATTCAGTGTGGAAACCACTTATGGAATAAAATTTTTTATGTTATTATTTTAAAAAATTATAAAAAATGCCGAGACACATCAACTTTTGAATTGAGTTGTGCGTTATTTAAACATAAATGTAAATGTACAGGGTGATTCACGCAAGTATGCCATAGTCAGTGTTTTTTTTATGGAACACCCTGTATATTTGCATATTTTTGAAATCCTCCGAATGAACCGATTCCAACAAACTAAATAATGTATGCTCAATTATAAATTATACGGGGTGGAATTTTAAAATTAATAATTTATTACACTTGAAATATTGGTAGGTACTTTTTTAAATTAGCTAAATATGGATTTATCACAAATCTAAACTAACAAATTATTCGACGTATTTGTATATTAAACAAAACCTGCTACGCCCATGAATTTTATCATAAATACCTAAAAATTGCCTAAAAACGCCAATAATTAGACAAAATCGGTAAATAATGTGGATTGTTTTAAATCGGTAAATAATGTGGATTGTTTTCTATTCTGTCAGTTGTTGATGTGTTGACAGTTTATACTGAAAAAGTGAAATCTTTGTCGAACACTCTTTCCTTGTCGACATAACAATGAAATATTTAACTGAGACTCACCGAATTGAGATTTTAATGATGATCGGGTACGGGGATAACTGCAGAAGTCAAGTTGAAGTGGCAAACTTATTTAATCAAAGGTATCTCGAATTGCCTAATATTTCACAAAGTACTATGTGTCTAAAATTCATGCACAATTCAAAGAACTTGGACATGTCAAACCATTGAAAAGAAAACCACACTTGGTTGAAGATGATGTGAAAGTGGATATTTTGTTAAGTGTCGAAGAAAATCCAACTTCAAGTACACGTCAAATTGTCCGTGAAAATAATGTTAGTCATACAACTGTTCTTAGATGTCTTCATATAAAAGATCTTCATCCCTACAAACTTTTGTGCAGGAGTTAACAGAAGACGATCCAGATCGTAGGATGGATTTCTGCGAAAGATTGATGAATAAGCTAAACAGAAATGAGATAGCTCTTGGTAGGTACCATTCTTTTTTCTGACGAATCAACATTCACATTGAATGGAGAGGTAAACCGACAGAATTGTAGATATTGGTTAGCAGAGAATCCTAATTAGATGCGTGAGACACATACTCAGTACCCTCAAAAGGTGAACGTTTGGGCCGGTATCATAGGCGACCATATTATTGGTCTTATATTTATAGATGGAAATTTGACAGCTGAGAAATATTTGAATATGCTTAGGAATGAAGTAATTCCTGCGTTGGCAAACTCATATCCCAACGCAATAGAACCTAGCTAACCGAATGAAGATGTTTGGTTCCAGCAAGACGGGGCAACACCCCATTATGCTTCAATGGTAAGAACTTATTTAGATGAAATCTTCCCCAATAAATGGATTGGACGAAGAGGTACTATTGAGTGGCCAGCTAGATCGCCAGACCTTACGCCGTTAGATTTTTTTCTGTGTGGTTCTCTAAAGAATAAAGTATATGCAACACAACCAACTAGCATTGTAGACCTCAAAGACAGGATAACTACAGTAAGTATAATAATTTCACCTCAAACTTCAAACGAAGTTAAGGAGGAGTTCTATAGGAGACTGTGCTATTGCCAACAACTAGGTGGAGAACATTTTGAGTATTTATTTTGATGTATTAAAATCAAATACATCAGGTATTTTATGTATGTGTTTAATAACTGTAAAAATAAAAATTTCACCCTGTTTAATTCATAATTGACCATACATTATTTAGTTTGTTGGAGTCGGTTTATTAAGAGGATTTCAAAAATATGCAAATATACAGGGTGTTTCATAAAAAAAAACACCGACTATGGCATTCTTGCGTGAATCACCCTGTACATTTGAATTTATGTTTACATAACGCACAACTCAATTTAAAAGTTGACGTGTCTCGGCATTTTTTATAATTTTCCAAAATTCTATAAGTGGTTTCCACACTGTATGAAAACATGTTACAGAAAATAGGAGCATAAAAGATGTGCCTACAATAATGATATGTCCAGCATATCCTAAATACCAAATAACATCCGCAACATGGGCACATGCTCCCACAGTCCTAGCGATAGATTAGCCAGGCTCGTTCGTGTTTAAGTCAACCTGTACAACCAGATCACTCTCCTCTGCATTGATATCAGCTCTTTAAAATGTATCTTGAGTTTAAGAAGGTGACAAATAAAGGTGATATGTCCCAAAACTAGGATATCCAAATACAGATGTGGAAATAGTTGAGCATACTGGTCGAATAAAGCAGTCCATTTTTCACTCCTTGTATTCAATCTTTAATTCTTAACTCTAGTTTGTACAACATCTGCTTCTTCAGATTCTTGAAGCATGAGCTGCGTAGTTTGAACAGTCGAATTTCCTCTGGTTATTGTGGGATAGTACCTGTTGATTATTTCACATGCTATACGAAAGAAACCTGCCAAATAATAAATATGCGAGGCTGCTATGACATTTGAGAAAAACTTTTTAAATGCCCATTACGTGTTTCAACAATGTTTCGTAAAGAAATGATAATGCGAGCCGCGATGGCAACTTCGGCAGTAAACTGAAATTGACTACGTTGTGGAAAAGGTGGCATTTTTTAGGTCAAACCAATGCTTTCCAAACAATGAACGAGATTTTCATTGCCTCTATCAAATACAGCATATCTCCAGGCTGGAACCAAGCTTCCCCAGCATTGAAGTTATTATACAGTTCTTGAGTAAGTATTCTGGCATCATTATTAGTGCTGTTGGAAAAATATGGTCCTCTAATATCAAGTATATAACCATTAAGATCAGTAATCATTAACTGTCTTATTAATAAAAATTTCTTACTCCGCCCTTACTCCTAGATTAGTCAGAGACTAGTTACTCTGAGACTAGCGTAGGTTTAAAGAAGTGATACAAATGCTATTAATAAACTCCGACTAAGGAGGTAATAGTTACTCTTTCCTTATTACTGGGTTTTGACATGACTTGAGGAAGATTCACAGTTGTATGGTAGGAATTGACCAATAAAGTGACGTTATGGTGACATCTGTTCTGTTTTTTATTGTGACATGTGTCAGTGCTCTGTTCATTCATTTCAAAAATAGTTATCTCATAATTATCTCTCAGTTTGTATTTTGTGTTCAAAGTAGTATTTCCGAATTTTCCTCACGTTTTTTATTGTTAATACCTAGTTATATATATTTAGTAGGAGTTCTGTTGAAAAACTCACTCTTAGTCAAATTGAAGGAATCAAAAAAAGGCGCAAAGAACATGAAACATTTTTGCAACAAAAAGAAAAGGAAAAATTAAATTATAACTGATAAAAAAATTTTATTTTTAATTTTATAGCTTTCAATTCCTCTTCTAACAATGTTTTTGAGGGATTGGTCCGAATTTTATAAAATTCAATTTTTCTCATCGGACGAATATTTTCTGCTTCTTCCAATTCTTCCATCTTTCTCAAATCTTCCAAATATTATTAATCCCTTTCCATCGCAAAATAAACACTACTCACTGAACCAAAGCAAATACTTAATAAATATAGGTACATAATTGATAAAAATAAACTGAATAATAATACGAACTGATGATGGAAAAACGACAAACTAAATTTCGAATTAGGATATGACATTTATACCACAATTGACAGTTCAACAAAACTAAGGTTATATTTATTCGAAGGTTATTCCGAGCTTAAACTACCTATTTCCATGGATTAAAATTATTACCAAAGTTGGTCCCAGACTAACCTCGGAGTAGCCTATTCCTTGTCTAATATGAGTTTATTAATAGCGTATCTGTCAAACTGATGGTTTAAGCATGGAATAAAGTTAGTCTCAGGTTACTCCTAGTTTATTAATAAGACCGTAAGGGTTTCAGCAAGTGATACTGTTTTTGGACACAATAATATTGTCCTAATGCTTGGAAATAATTTTTTTTTCCATTTTCAAATATGTTCAGTCCATATAAGCAATAGCCTTCCAGTTCTCGAAGTCTTGATTGTACAAGCTATTGGAAAGATCGGTTACATGATTTTCAATAGATAGTGGCGGTGAAATTGCATTGAAGCTCATATTTTCGGGAGCTAGTCGATGCAGGGTAGGAGATCTCTGAAAGCGCGAGGGTGCTGCCACATAGAGAGTCTCGTCAGTACTAAAATTCCCAATTTAGTGAGAGCTGGGATGAAAACTAAAGTTGGGAATGAAAAATGTTTTTTTTTTTCACAATTATCAAATGGCTGATTGGAAATTGGTAATATTTCAAGCGTTAATAAACACAATAATTGCACACTTGTGAGCTCAGGTACCGACTAAGTTAAATGGTGGATGCGCCATTTTTTGTAAGTAAAACTCTTTTCAGTTAAAAATGCAATAATTGGCTTTTGTGAACATTTTTAGAGATATTAAGTCCTTTCGTGTCATCTTGATAACATTACCGGTTTGAGAGATACAGGCAATTTTATGTCGCACTGCACACCTATTGGCGCATTCACATTTATTTTGAATGTAAGATTACAGGAAGCATCCTGTATTATTAGCAAACTTTTGATAAATTGGAGCAGTCTACATTTATAAATATAAACTTTTACCTTGGTGAACTATGAAGAGCTTTATTGAAAACGAACATTACTTTAATGAAAGTAAAAATATCAACAAAACCCTGAAAAATGAATAACTACATTACATTAGCAGATTAGAAAAAACGAGTACCCAAGTAATTAACGACATCAAAAAAGTCAAAACGGTTTAAAAAAATCACACCAATTTATCAATAGTTTGCTAATAAAACAGGATGCTTCCTGTAATTGTACATTCAAAATAAATGTGAATGCGCCAATAGGTGTGCAGAGCGACATAAAATTGCCCGTATTTCTTGAACTGTTGATGTTATCGAGATGTCACAGGAGGACTTGATATCTATATAAATGTTCACAAAAGCCAAATATTGCATTTATAACTGAAAAAAGTTTTACTTACGAAAAAATGACGCATCCATCATTTAACTTAGTCGGTACCTGAGTTCACAAGTATGTTATAGACTTTTATATCACGCCAAAAAGTGTGAAATGGGCTCATTTACATATTTTTATTTTATTTCACCATTAGGAAGAGCACATCATTTTGAGGCTCTGTTCAAAAAATTAGACGTCAGCGGGACTCCTGAGTCGCCTAAAGAAATTATAAACATTAAACAGCGCTCCTCTCCGAATTTCAGGCGTGACGTCATCGCATATGAAATCTCTCGTTCAGAGAGCGGATACCGCGCCGATCAGTTTTCGGTTAGATTACTACTTTGCTAGTTACAGTACTTTGCTTGCTTATATGCTTATTATTTTTTAAATTACGTTTTAGCAAACTCCAAACAGTGTTATAATTGTGAAATAAGAACGTTTAAAAATAATTTGAACTATTCGACACAATGGACCAGAACCAAAGTAAAAAAAGCTATAAATATTGTGCGGTCCAGAATGTAAGAGTACTACGATTAAAACACCTAACAAAACATTTATTTCTATTAATAAGGATGCAAAAAAGCGGAATGGCATAAAAGCATGAAAAGACTCAAAGCATTCACTGATTAGTCAACATACTTTGCTTGTGTATTTTTAGGATTTCATTTTTCTTAAATAAGAATCATTATAAATTACCTTATGAAATACGTAGTGATTCCATATTGAGAGGGTTATTGAAAACCACACGCTATTAATCTAAATTTATCAAAAAAGTAGATAATATTGTTCTTATAGCTTGTGGTGTTAGGTATTAATATCCAAAATTATTTAATAAAACAGGTGATCTTTTTCAGTGGATCATCAACAAAACTGGCGTATATTATATGTTTCAAGAGAAATTATTTTATTTGATTCAAAGTCCGGATCAGCTCTAACAAATTTCGCTTTTTTTACCAGTGAGGTGCATGTGCATTTGAATCTTATGTAAACATTTGGAACCAATATTACCTGTTTCATCAAAATATAAGTTTTTCTTGTTCTTTCCAACAATGGTGATTTAATTTCCACTACACATTCATCATAAATAGCATTTGGAAAAGCTTCTTCAATCGGACAGTCTGCAGTTAAAAAAATTGCAGTTTTCTACTGAGTTACCTGTAGCGTTACCTCCGTAACTTTGTCCACCAGACTAGGAATAAAATAAAACATCTGGAATCACCCTGTATATCATTTGAGAGAGCATGTATTTATGGAAATATTGACATTTTCAATCATTCTGGCCGAAAAACAGCCAAAAACGCTGTGTCACATAGTATAAAATTATAATATAATAAACTCATGTTTATTATTGAAAAACTTCATAATCATTAGCAAGTCCACTTCTGGAAGATTAAATGAGTCTGTTTTTTTCAAATCAGGTCCACACATTTTATTTCATTGACACAAAAATTTTGTGAGTAATTCAAAATAAACGAGGCACGTTACATTCAGAAGAGTAATATTAGTGCACATTAACTTTCATATGCGGTGACGTCACAGTTAAAGTCTTCGCTCCGCTGCGGTATGCTTGTTCAATTGGTTGTATTAGAGGACGACATAATATTCTATTGACATGAAATTTTCAGAATCATATCCTTGTGTGTATGTGTGATTTTTGGGGTGACATTCACTGAGACCTAAAAGGTCTATTAATCATATCCTTAGTACCTACTTTGTTTTACGACAGTTAAAAATGATTTGAAAATTTTAGTAAACGAGCCCATTATGGTGTTTATTAACGGTTTAAATATTACCAATTTCCACTTAGCCACTTAATAATTGTAAATAAAAAACCATTTTTCATTCCCAACTTTAGAGCCCTATAGTTCGTTG
>CAJUYH010008290.1:0-15740 GCA_910591685.1 Galerucella tenella | reverse complement strand
AAAACAAAATGACTTTTAATTATGCCTCGGCGGTATATCCCAGGCTTAGCTTTCCAAAATGGAATCAAAATACAAAGGAAATTCTATGTAAAAAGAAGCGGGAAATCCGAGATGGGAAGGTAGCCTTAGCTTGTCCAACAGTATTGAAACACAAAGTGCTGATTTATAATTAATATGTTCATTCTCATTGAGCTGACGTGTTGTTTTTGCTTTATTCCAGTTTAATATTACGGGCGTTAAATACTGAAATTGGTGCTTGTACCTACCGGGTGTCTGAATCTCAGAAAATATAAAAGTTTGATGAATTTTTTGTGGCGACACAGTTTAAATCTTCTTATTAAACCCAATGGGAAATTGAAGTATAAAATGTTCACAATCTATTTTTATATTCCTCAATTAAAAATTGGCAAAATGTTTTTATATACACTATAAATTGCATCGGATACGGTCCTTATTTTATTGACGTATCCTTGACGAAAAGAATGGTCAGCCTCATCAAAACATAACGAAGTCTTTTCTCGGAGCCAAATCACATTATAACTAATTGAAGTGGACCTGGTAAAAAGAGTAAGAGAGAGGGAAAACCTCTTACACTACGACTCTTTTCAAAATGCCCGCACATGCTAAAAAGCCCAGTCCATTCGGTGCTCCATCTCTTTCTGTCTCTCCATCCTCTGGGAATAATGCATTTGACAAAGTTAATGTAAAAAGTCAACTCAGAATATGGTAGATGGAGTAGACGAAAGGGACCATTTTGTAGACTGTATCAAATGGCATTATAATTTCTTTTTATAATTTTCTTTGAAACGTTCTTTCTTATATTGGTTAACGGTCCAAAAAAAAATAGTGATATTAACAAAAATTTTAAAATAACATCAATACATAATTCAGTATACCCTTTAACACATTTGCTGCTTGAAATTATGTGACAAGATGAAATTATTTGAATAAAAATGCCATTACTTTAGAATTCGCGCTCAACCAAAAATGACTGATGACATTAGGAGTGTGTTCATCATCTATGGGTTAGGTAAGGAGCGAAAAAAGATTTTCAGTAAGCTAGAGGTTATAACGGATACTTAATAGTTCCTTCATAGCTCACATTTCCTAAGCCTAAGCATTAAGTGGGAAATGGGAAACAATACCAGCGTGGTTCAAACAGAACTGACTGGTATCTCAATTGCCACAAAAGAACTAACCAGAAGAGGAATTTCTGGCAAAAACATAATAATCTGCACTGATAGTAGACAAGCCCTATTAGCCTTGAACAGACAACGTGTTATGTCGGGGATAGTACTAGAGTGCCACCAAGATTGAGCTAACGTCCTCGGCAGATAACAATATTATCCTGAGGTAGGTTGAAGGGCACTACAAGAGTAAATGTAATCGCATTGCCGATTCTTTAGCCTGGAAGCAGCTGGACTAAAAATTTTAGGGCCCAGTGACACCTACGGCATAATGCTCAATCACTTAAGAGATGGGATGGAGTCAATGGATACAGTCTTGCCAGGATCACCCTGGGCGACCTTGGGAAGTTGGCGCCGAAGGAATATTTGGCGATAACCAAGAAAAACCTACGTTCAACACTAGGATTTCTGACTGGCCACTGTCAACTAAGGAAACTATGGGGATACTATGGGGCTAGGTGACACACCTCTATGCAGGAAGTGTGAACAGGAAGATGAAACTATCAGGCATGTCTTATGCGAGTGTCCGGAGTTATCATCAATAAAAGAGTGTGTGTTCGGTGAGTCTTGGCCTACACCTGCCGATATAAAGGAGATGTCTCCTAGTGACCTGTCCACCTTCCTGAGAAGGACAGGATGGACGATGACCAAGGAGGAGAATTCCTTGGGAGAATGTATAATTAGTCAAATGTGGCCTAAGTGCCGTGAGCCTACACTCACCCTCCCTAGTCTACAGATACAGCTCACATTCCCTATGTTCAGATATGCTAAGATTGATCTCTAATATGCACACTCTGGATACGAAACAGAAAAAAAGGAAGCCTAGTGGGCAAGGACCAGAGCACGATCTGAAGCAATCTACAGTTCCAAAAAATACTGAGGCTATAGAAAAACATTGTGAACGCTCCATATTATATCTGAAATGCAAATCTGCACAGAGACCTCAATGTACCAACAGTTAAGGAAGAAATTATGAGATATGCCCAAAACCACGAAGACAGTTTACATAACCATGTTAATATCGAGATGCTCCAGCTACTCGATCAACACAACCTAGGGAGAAGACTGAAAAGGACGAAACCTTCAGACCTGGTGTAAGTGATAAGTGAAAGTGTTGAAATCAGAGCACAGTGATAAGTGAAAGTTCACAGTTAAGAACTAGGTGACATCAATGGATTATAACTTAGTTTTTAGGATTGTTTAAATAATTTAGGATAAGACAAAATTGCTGGTTGGTCGTTGTTCTCGACCAGGGAACCTATTCTCAAACCGTTACATATTTTGTCGCATGCGAGAAATCCTCTTTGTCGAAAAAAATTTGAATATTCTTATTCTCAAATGTCGCCTTCGCCGCAAATTTTTGATAGACAAATTGTAGAATGGTCAAAGGCAGTCGACAATTTATGTCGAATGCTTGAATTTCATTACTTGCGAAATCTATAGGTTAACGTTATACATGTCAAAAGTGAAAACACTCAAAACATTGTTTAATACTTCTGTTAGGTTCTGTTTCAGAAATTTTTGTAGAGAGAAAATGGCAGCTTTATAAATTGCTATTGAAAATTTAGAAAATCAAGAAATGTATCAGCGGCCTCGAGAGAGACGAGGAATATATAGAAGCGCTTCTACATTTTTATCGTTTTTGGTTTTGGGTGCAATAATTTTTTTGGTTTCACTTTCCATGTTTATCTTGTTATTCTTGTTCTACATTCGAGTAAGTACATTGTACAATGTACATTCTAACAAATAACCAAATCATTACTGTCATCACAGATCATATAACTACTACTGTCATTTCATTATTTTACAACTTTACAAGAGAAGTGGCATGGTACACGATATAATATCGAAATTTCGGTGTTGCCAGTTCATGTTATTCGACAAAATTTATCTCATGCGACTTAGATGTCGAACCCATTTGAGAATGCCGGATGCCAATGTTGTGCGACAATTTCTATCGACATATGTCGCATACGACAACTACTACTACTACTACTAAATGTGCAGGCGAGCCTTGTCCTGGACAACTCAAGCCAAGGTTCCGACACTGAGGCCACTGGCGGGCCCATTGTGCCATTCCTGCTACCTAGTCATCCATGAAGCCGAGCCCTTCAATAAAGGCCACAACCTTTTTCAGTGGATGCCTGCTTGTGTCTCCAGGAGACATGACAGTGACTCCGAAGATTCGCCTGCGGCAGGATTAACTGCAAGTCCGTGTTCGTTACACCACCCATGTACCCTATTCAGAGCCCTTTGCATGAGGTCCCTGAGAACGGTAATGTGCCTTCCAACAACAAGGACAACGATATCATCGGCATAACCAATCGTTAGAAAGCCCTCACCGTTTAAAAGGGTTATTAGCTCGTCAATGACTAGGTTCCACAATGTGGGCGAAAGAACACCCCCTTGCGGACATCCCCTAGCGACGATTACTTTTGCCACATGGTCTTTCCATGTGGCCTCTACTGTACGGTTGCACAACATGGCCCCAAGCCAGTGAGTGATCATTGGCTCTATTCCATGATTTGCCGCAGCCCTACACATGGATCCTACAGGGGTGCTGTCAAACGCCCCTTGTATATCCAAGAAAGCTCCCAGGGCGATCATGCCATTTTCCAGCGCCTTCTCCACCTGAGTTACCAGTTGGTGTAAGGCACTTTCAGTTGACTTGCCACACCTAAAAGCATGTTGGTTGTTGTGCAAAGGATACCTAAGCCCAACCTTTTCCTTTATGTATTGATCAGCCACCCTCTCCAGTGTTTTCAGCACAAAGGATGTTAGGCTAATGGGTCTAAAGGATTTAGCCACCGTATATGTGGTACGACCCGGCTTGGCTATGAAGACGACTTTCACCTGTCTCCACTGTTCAGGGACATTCCTGCGTGCCAAACAGGCCCGAAAGATATGCACCAGAATTGTGCCAACGGCCTCCCAGCCTTGTTGAAGCAAAGCCGGGAAGATTTTGTCTTTCCCCGGAGACTTGTATGATCTGAATGACCGTATCGCCCAAGTACTCCGCTCGTATGTGACTATTTCTTTTGCTAGAAGATAGTCCTCTTTCGCTGTAGTCGCTGTATACCTACATATCCCATGTCAGGACACTCCCGCTCGATTCCCTCACAACCGGGGAAGTGTGTCTCTAGTAGATGATGCAAGGTATCCACCGGGGTTTCGGTGAAAACACCCGGTGCGACTTCCATGCAGCCTAGAGCGCTGTCCGGTGATTTCGTTAAGATCCGGCGCAGCCTTGACATTTGAGGTACCGAGACGATATCCTCACAGAAGGCCCGCCAGGCATCTCTTCGAGCCAACCTGACCGCACTCTTGTACTCATTTCGTTTCTGGCGGTATTGCTCCCAATCCAGATCCGACTTTGTCTTCCTAGCCCTATTAAATAGGCGCCGGGTATGTTGCCGTAGCGAATCCAAAGACTTGTTCCACCATTTGTTGCCCTTACCCTCCTTCCTCGTTTTTTCGGCGCAGTTTTCTTCATAAGACGAGACAACAATCGAGCCCAGCTCCGCTATGGCCCAATCGATCTCATCATTATTGCTAAAGTTCCTAGGGAAACCGCCAAGCCTCCTTGCGAGATCCAGTTTATACCGTTCCCAGTTGGTAGTCTTGGGGTCCCTATACTTAATTGATTGTTTTTCAACAGCAACCCTGTAACTGAAACAAATGTAACTGTGATCCGACTCGAATACGACAAATGTCATTCGACATTCAAGAATAGGCCCCCAGGTGTAATAGTTTGGAAAGAAAAATTAGAAAACATGAGAGGGCCAGCATACACCCTCAGCCTCCTCAACTGCGGTGACCCCAATTTTTCCTAACTAGATGAAATTATTTGAATGAATATTTTAGGCACAAATTTAAAATTGGCGCTCAACCAAAAATGACATTAGGAGTGTGTTAATCATCTATGGGTTAGGTGAGGAGCGAAAAACGACATTTTTAGATCGACACTGTGAAAATTTGATTTTGACATTGAGATGAGTTGTTTGTTTTACGTATAGATTGCAGAAAAACATGGATCGTTGAATGGATTTTCTGGAAATTATTTCCTACTTCACTGCTAGAGGATGATTCGACTTTATATTGAATAGAACCAAGCTATTAAAGCAACTATAACGTTGTATGAGAGAGCATTTTGGATAATTCATTTCCAGCGACTGAACCAAACATGAATAATGTTGAGTCATCTCGAGAATTAGTTAAAATTCCATTTAGAAAATAAATTCGAATTGCGACCTGTCGTAAAATAATGATTACATATATGATATATTTATATAAAAGTCTCTTACAAATGTGATTACATTTTAATATTGAATGACGACGGCAGTGCATGTAAAGCCAACTTTACTACTCCATATTAGGATGAGAGGTTGTTCAAGTCAGTCAGGTGAGCACGGATAAGAAGGGAAGAAGTCGGGATATTATGACTAGTTTTATGGTTGCTTTCTTGAAAAAAAAGGACTCGCGAAAAATTGTCAATCGTTTATTGTTTTCTGTCACACTACATATAGTTTGGCAAATTTATCTGAAGCTACGGGGAATCGGTAAGAGGCGAGGCATATATGTCAAAAACGTACAAATGGCGTACGGTACCTATTTTACCAAGTAAAATTGGAAATACAAAGGTAACTGACAATAACTTTTTCTTTATCAAATCCAAATACTCTGGCGAATGATGTACCAGCTGGTCTTCTTATCGAAAGTTTATCTTTATGACGATTTAAAAATAACTTTTACTTCTTTTTTCCAGCCTTACCTAATTCACCGAAGGGATTCTGCAAATTGTTTCGCTTTGCTAGCATGAACGCCATACGGCGAAGATCAGTTCTTGTCAAACCGTGAAACTTGCTCTCCATTATTAGTATGTATTCTACTAGCTGACCTTCAAGTTCGGAGCCCAAGATAGTTTTTCGTCCTAATGTAGTAGCTGCTGCCACTTCTGAAGACTGTTCATCTTTTTGGCAGAGACGAAATAAAGTTGTCCTGGGCACTTGAAAATGCTGTGCAGCTTTCAAATACCCCATTTTCTTTTCCCGGACGAATTTTATAGCTTGTGCCATTTTTTCTTCATCCCAGGTTTATCCTTTGGTTGATTGTGAACCGGACATTCTAAAAACAAACATTACATATATTTAATAATAGCAAGTATCTATCATATGAAATCTTAAAACCTAATTATGGAATATTCCATAATTAGACACCGACGACTGTCTATATTTGGATTTTTATACTAGTTCGCGCAACTGACTCGATGGTGTGGGTGAGATAGTTAGTAGACCGAATGAAACAGAAGATGGTCGAGTGTTCGTTTCATACTTATAGTCTTAGAGAAATGAAGGTATTCCATATTAGGATACTATTCCATATATGGTGACTTTCCTTTACTTGTAGTATTTCCTTTTATATTTAATACATTTAAATAAGCTACAATTTTAAAAATTTAACATATCCCATACCCTATACAAACAGTACGCCACTGTCAAAACGGAAACGACTATTCGCCAGTTGCAACCTCCTATTTGGACGCAGACTTATTTGGTAAATGCTCCTTCCTGTCTGTTTTATGTTCTAAGGACACAACGAACTGAGAACTGTCTTAAATTTTAAGGTTAAAGTCGCCTAAAGTCGCGATTGTCTCCATTTTAACTTAAAGTCAACTTGCAGTTATAAAGACTGTTATGAAATCGATTTTTATTTAAAGTTTGCTTTAAAACTTAAAGTAGTGTTAAAGTTTGCTATGAAAAACGGCCGTTAGGAATATTCCATAATTAGACACCGACGACTGTCCATATTTGGATTTTTATACTAGTTCAAACTTCTAAACTTCTAAATATCTTTTAAAGTCACAATATTTTAATGACAAAAGATCACAAAATGGTGAAATAAACATAATACCGATATACTAAATAGTATAACACTTACCTAAACAAACAACAGCTGGTAATACTCGTTTAATACTTACCTTTATAATTTTCTGCACGACAACAAAACAAAACACGCCTGCCACACGTGAAGCATTCGCGCAACTGACTCGATGGTGTGGGTGAGATAGTTAGTAGACCGAATGAAACAGAAGATGGTCGAGTGTTGCGTTTCATACTTATAGTCTTAGAGAAATGAAGGTATTCCATATTAGAATACTATTCCATATTTGGTGACTTTCCTTCACTTGATGATGGCTCGATACTCCAATTTTTCGATTTTCACAATTTCGTTGGACATCTTTTTTCTTTTAACTTATTGCGTAGCTCTGTTTTACTTTTTTGACGTCCAACTTCACACTGACACTTCTAATGAGTTATTGTTCGTTGCTATGGTAACGCAATATTTTGTTTATGCATGGAACTGGTCTAGGCTTACTAGATATCAATACATCCTCACAATATTTACAATCATTATAATTTATTTACTTTCTTTTCCTATGCTTTGTTATCAAATTTCAAAGTTAAATTAGAATAGTATCTGTGTTTTTTTATTATAACGTTAGAAAATATTCGATTGCAACTCAGTGTTTAGACAAAGCAAATTAATACCTTTGGAAAATCGATAAAATATAACTAATAGCCATCGTGAATTATGGATAAGGTTCATAGGCAGACCATTTGAACTACGAACGAACGTCCATGTGAACAGCCGCATGTTATTCGAGGCTCCTTCGCACGCAACCCACCGTTTGACAGCGGCGGAGATACAAATCATTCCTTTTTACGGAAAATAAAAATACCCAAATGACCAAGTCAAGAAGGAATAATAATAATAAATCTTTTTCTCCGCAATCTACTCACGAATTACAGCTTTAAAATCAAAGCTAACAGGATCATTGGCTGCATAAGTAAAAATTTCAACGCCGTCTGAAAATTGTAACCCCATTGCACCCGCAGCTGATATCTGTCATGTAAATGGGGGCGTTTAATAATTTTTTCATGATTACTTCATTTATTTACGGAAGAACGATAAAAATGACTATTTTATGAAGTGTCTATTATTTAAACTTTTCAGTAATAGAGACTCATGTGAGTGCTTCATAGCGCTACCCCTTAATTACACGTTTAAAACTTTTTTAAATCACGATACAATATAGAAAAAAAAGCAAGCACGCAAAGTATGGTTTTTTTAAACAAGTCACAGTAAAATCGCACTAATTATTTAAGTTTCAATCTGGTGTTTTACCTTCAAACTTTAAATTAGAAAAAAAAATTGTTTCAAAATTTCAATCTATATGTTAATGAGGAAACGGACATGCCATTTTAGAGGGTTTATTTGAAAGAAAAGGTCGTAACTAAAAAGCTTTTAGTTTTCCTTTCATTTGCTCTATACAGGACAATTCACTAAGCAAGTTTATAGTAATAATCGTCCTTAGAAAAATGTCTCAACCTAACCTAACAGAATTGTACTGTAAATATTAGGTGTGTTCTTTTTGACTGAGATCTCAGCTCACTTCAGTTAAAGTGATCTGAGATAAAGTGATGTGAGTAAGCACCAAAAAGAACGACCTACTCAATTGAAACGCGAGATCTGCCGTCACATGCGTGAATAATGCCCAATTTCACCAACCATTTCCTAAAGTTAGGTAATACCTAAATCAGATTTTGGAATTGCTAAGTGAAATTTTCGTTTTACCACGCGCTAAGAATTACTTGAGAGTGACAATATTGGATATTTTCTATCATGTTTGGGCGTTTCTTAGCGCATGGTGAAACGTAAATTCTATTTTGTCATTCCAAAATCTGTTTTAGGTATCACCTAACTTTAGGAATTGTTTGGTGAAATCGGACATAAGAGACATAAAACATATAAACATAACCTATCTGGAATCTAGATCTACGATAACCACCCTTGATTCATCCCCTCCACTTTATTTCCGACTCAAGTCCAACTGATACCCCCTTACATCATATTCAGCATCGGTGAAAGGAAAGGAAAAATCTCAGCTCACTTTGAAGTGAGTAAATCAAAAAGAACGCGCACAGTACCGATGTGAGCTGATTAACTGAGATCTCAGTCAAAAAAAACACACCTATTATAAACAATGGACTAACGGCCGTTTTCATAACAAACTTTAACACTACTTCAAGTTTTAGAGAAAACTTTAAATAAAAATCGATTTCATAACAGTCTTTATAACTTCAAGTCGACTTTAAGTTAAAATGGAGACAACCGCGACTTTAGACGACTTTGACCTTAAAATTTAAGACAGTTCTCAGTTCGTTGTGTCCTTAGAACATAAAACAGACAGGAAGGAGCATTTACCAAATAAGTCTGCGTCCAAATAGGAGGTTGCAAATGGCGAATAGTCGTTTCCGTTTTGACAGTGGCGTACTGTTTGTATAGGGTATGGGATAGGTGAAATTTTAAAATTGTAGCTTATTGAAATGTATTAAATATAAAACTATAAGGAAATACTAGAAAATTTGTAGTATTTTAAAAATATCTTATCGTTGTCGTTATAATTTTAGTAGAAAATAAGTCCTTTGTATGCATTTTATGTGAGCGAAGAACATCAGTACTATGGAACGATTACTTTTGTTGCTATTGCAATTTTTCAAAACTATATTTTGTACTAGAACTTGAAATGTTATGAAAATCATTCAAATTTAAGTGATAAAGTGATAAAGTCACTTTAGCTAAAGTGAATTTTAAGCATTTTGTTATGAAAACGGCCGTAAACATAGTAACTACTTGACAAAAAAATATTTTTTCTCAGTGTAAAGTTTTGACACCGACGTTGATATCGTCCGGTACGTCAGATGAAACCTAAAAACGTTCAACTAATTTTCCCGGCTCTCCATAATGGAAATTCTATTTTAAATTAAATTTAATTCTCCCTAATGCGTTAATGTAAACTTCCTTTTTCAGGGTTTAATAATTAACTGGAAAATTGCTGCTTTGTGCTTTTGTCATATCAATCCTGCCATT
Source organism: Galerucella tenella (assembly GCA_910591685.1). Taxonomy (NCBI): domain Eukaryota; kingdom Metazoa; phylum Arthropoda; class Insecta; order Coleoptera; family Chrysomelidae; genus Galerucella; species Galerucella tenella. Next base: position 5,622 of record CAJUYH010008290.1, on the reverse strand, counting down.
AGCGAAGCCATCAGTGAATCGAGGATTTATTACCTTTGAAACTACAAACTACTATTAATTAGTGAATAATATATGGTCAATACTTGAATTTTATACAGAAATAAAATAATTGTATAGATTTAGTATCCTAGCTCAAAAGTATACTATTTTATATAAATACATCTTTATTACAACTCATGTAGGAGTGTAGGAAGAGGATATATAGGAGAAAAAATTATAATATTCACTTCCTAGGCTCTGTTGACATCTATCAGTAATCCAACAACTAGGTCTAGACTGATAAAAAGCTGTAAAGAATCCCTATAAAGGCTGGCAAAAGACAACAAAGTGTCTCTAGTATGAAGGGATTTCAGGTCATAAAATAGCGGATCAGTTAGCTAAAGAAGGTTCTAAGCGAGACTTTATATATCATTTCCTTCATTGCTCACAGTATCTATGTTCAGATATGCTAAGATGTATCGCTAATATGTATACTCTGGTTACCAGATTAGATACCATTTCTCCTCCATGCAGGGCTCTGCAGAAGTCAACCTTATATTTCCCCAGCTATTCGTGGGAGCAGCCATGGACACTGAAAAAAAAGGAAGCCAAGTGAACAAGGGCCAGAGCACAAGCTGAAGCAACCTACCTGCAGTGCCCAAAAATACTAAAGCTATAGAGAAACATGTGAGGGCAATCATACAAGTGCCTAATGAAGCCTAGGTGCTATGGAGCTGCCCTATTTTTCAAACTTATCAAACCAATTCGGCAAATTGAGCAAAAATCACCATTTTTGTTTTGAATTTTAGAGTTGTATAATTTGTTTAAGCGAACCTCTTGATTCGTAAAAGTTAAAGCTTATATTTCCCCAGCTACTCCTGGGATCAAACATGAACACTGACAAGAAAAAGCCAGAGTACAAGCTGACGCAACCTGCCTACAGTACCCAAAAATACTAAAGCTATAGAAAAAGATGAAAGGAGAACGGCAGAGGCAATCATATACCCTCATCCTCCTCAGTTGCTGAGAGTTTTTGGAACAAATGTGGAAAAAAGGATCAGGAGAACTCTCCCATCTTTCCTAAGCTGAGTAAACACGAAGGAAGGGATGATCTATCAAGAAGTGGACAGTAGAAAGCGGGTGCTGGATAGTATCTCCGCTTTCTTGATCAATTACTGAGAGGAGAGTCCCAGAAGGATGCACCAAGTGTCTAATGAAGCATAGGAGCTATGGAGCTGCCCTAACCTACAAATTTATCAAACCAAAGCAGCAAATTGAGCAAAAATCACAGTTTTCTTTGAATTTTGAAGTTGTAGGCGGACATTTTTTACCACTCTAGAGGCTCCCAAATCCCATAGTACCATCTATCCCGATCACAGACAAGTAGGCCCAATAGTTTGGCTAAAAACCATCACTCCCTAGCCAATTTTGAAGTATGATTTGTTTGAGCAAAGCGTAAAAGTTACAAGCTTATATTTCCCTAGCTACTCGTGGGATCAACCATGAACACTGAAAAAAAAGCCAGAGCACAAACTGACGCAACCAACCTGCAGTACCCAAAAATACTAAAGCTATAGAAAAAGATGGAAGGAGAACGGCAGAGGCATTCATATGCCCTCATCCTCCTCAACTGCTGAGAGTTTTTAGAACAAATGCTGAAAAAAAAGGAATTAGAAACACTCCCATCTTTCCTAAGCTAAGTGAACACGAAGGAAGGGATGATTCACCAAGACGTGGACTTAAAAAACGCGGAGGCTGAATAGTAGTATCTTCGCTTTCTTGATCAATTACTGAGAGGAGAGTCTCAGAAGGATGCACCAAGTGTCCAATGAAGCATAGCTGCTATGGAGCTACCCCTACTTACCAACTTATCAAACCAAATTAGCAAATTAAGCAAAAATCATAATTTCTTTCAAATTTTGAAATTGTAGGTAAATTTTTCCTAAAAATTCAACATTTTTTACCGCTCTAAAGGCTCCCAAATCCCATAGTACCATCTATCTCGATTACAGACAAGCAGACCAAACAGTTTGGCTAAAAACCATCACTTCCAGGCCAATTTTGAAGTATGATTTGCTTAAGCGAAGCTTTTAATTCGTAAAAGTTACAACTGTGTTCGAACTGACTCTTCAAATAGGGTAATATTCCCTATCAGGATCTTATTGGCTGGGGATATTTTTGGACGCGGTTTTTTGGCAGGATAGTTTTGGCAGGATGTTTTGGACAGGATATTTAGTCGTGCTACCCTTCACACACATTCAAATATAACGAATATGCCTTTAGTTAAAAGGGTTCAAATTACCTTCTGAACGTCACTGATATTTTCATTATGTCAACCGCTATGAATCTATAGTGATGGTCGTACACATACTCTTGTTTATATTTGTGGAAAATCTTGTTTTCTTTAAAAATAACGGTATATAGGTACATACACAAAAAGGTAATAAAACCAAGAAAATGAATTAAATTCTTTTTTATTGTGGAATGCACACAGAATAAAAGTAAATTTCGTTTATAGAAATATTTTTGAGCAAATAATTTTTGTGTGTAAAAATGAAAATCGAGGTGAGGAAGTTAGTTTATTACAGTTCAGGATGGGATTTTGCTTTATTGCACACAATTTAAGTTTTAACGAAGTAAACATTGTATGAGAAATGAGGTTGTTAAGTAGCGGAGGTTACGACAAAGGGCCGAATCGACAATTCATATTAAAAATATGTTCTAGCAAGAGAAATTTCTTTATATATAATTATTTTTATAAAATAGGTACCGTACGCCATTGTTAAGAATGTGACAGATATCGGCTATGTTTTCTCACTTCTTACCAATGCAGCATAGCTTCAAATAAGTTTGATAAACTATTCACTTATCATACATACGTCATCGTGGAGAATTTCTGTCATCGGACATTTTTAAAAAGAAGAAATGACAGATATAACCACAAAAAATGTAATGTGTTTGACAGAGAAGATCTAAATAGATTCCTGTTTGAAGCCACCGATATTTATTTAACGATGAAGATTGAAATGATGATGGAAATTGCTAAATTTATAAACTTGGAGAATTTTAAGGGGTACACTGGAAACTCTATGGCCGTTTGCACCACTAGAAGCATAAGCTTAGAATAGATATGGCGAGTTTAAAATTTAAGGGTCGCTTAGTTAAAGTTCAGTTACACCAATGTTTTTACTCTGCTTCTTAGCTAAGTGTTTAATACATGTGTCAACCTCGCTTTAAGTTGAGTTTTATTTATTTCTCTATGGTTTCTAGTGATTTTTGGTTTTTGTGGTTTGAAATAACGTATTAAAAGCTGTTGAAATCCAATTCTTTGAAAATCGAAAGATTTCATTCTTGTTTTTCAAATAAGAAAATAGTTTATAATGGAAAACACAGTAAAAAATAAGAAAATCAGATCGGCAAATTATACAGTTCAGGAAAAAGAGTTGCTAATATCCTTAGCTTCAAAATACAAAGAGGTTATTGAAAATAAGAAAACAAATGGCCTGGGTTTTTTCATCCAATTCTTTATATATTCCAGTAAATAAAGGAAAAAAGTTGACATTAATGACGCCCTATTTTCATCTTCCGGTTGGAAGTTGCATTTGGTACCTCATTAAACATGAGACAAAGTTCTGCATGAAAACGCGTGCGAGGGCAGAGAAAATGGCCCCAAAAGACCAGAAAAATAGGTTTTCAGCCAATATCTCATAAAATATGGCAGTTAAAGATTTTTGGCTCAGATAAAAACCAAAGTTCAATTAATTTCCTACGAAAATGGTCCTCATGATTTTTCTCGAAAATTTGACTGGTTTCGAGAAAAACGGCACCAAGCGCACTTCGAATAATGAGCTTCTGTGCTGTATGCCGGAGAGCACAGTCCGTGTATTTACACATCAGCGGGGGGACAAATTATTCAATAACTTTGTGAAAAATGCATATTTTCTCATGATTCAAAGTTCATGTGAAATAGGAATTCTGCTGCTATCATACCCCGTGTATTGAGTCACGCTTGACTCTTTTGGCCATATCGGAACACGAGTCAAACTTTCTGCTCCCGGGCAATTGTGACCTCGCCTGGAATTTGTTCCTATTTTTTTTGTATTGCACTAATTTACTCAAAATTTTCTTGATTATGGGTCCTCATAAGGTCCTTTGTCATCCCTGAAATTTGTACACCCTAATTTTTTTTAATTTTCATTTAATCGTTGTTTATTGAATTTCAAATTTTTGTTGTTTCTGGAGCGCGGGGAAATTTTGTGAACAACCATCAATTAAAAATTTATACATGATCCGATTGGTCCCCAAGATACATCATTTGAAAGCTAAGAATGTCTACTTTTCGATTGTGTAATTACTTTTTTTGACGAAGTCGTCCATTTTTCAATAAAATTAGAAAACGCGGGCTCAAGGAAAAAACGCACTTTATTTGGTGGTTTTTTTCTCTCTGCTCTTTATTTCTAACATTTTAACACCTTATCTAGTGTAACGGGGGAATTCCCACCTTTCCATCGATGTATATAAGTCATACCTTTGATACCCCGGGGAAAAACCAGTATATCTAAATGTATACGCTATAATTTATTACTTTCGTTCCTCCGTCGTTCGCGGCGCGTGTGCTCTACGTGGCGCTCGTGTCGTCTGCTACAGAGGATTTTCCCAATCTGTGAAATGTGGTAGCGCTATCTACAATTGGTTTCCACAATCCAAAACATTGAAAATAATGGATTTCCAACACCCCCCAGCTCAAATTTTGTACAAAACTTGCATAATTCACAAGTCTCAAAATTTTCGGTTTTTCAACCCGATTTTTTTGCAGAAAATATTAATGTTGCGAAAAAAATCATGAGGACCATTTTTGTAGAAAATTAACTGAACTTCAATTTTTATCTGAACCGAAAATCTCTAACTGCCATATTTTAGGAGATATTGGCTGAAAATCTATTTTCCTGGTCTTTTGGGGCCATTATCTCCGCCCACACACGCGTTTTCATGCAGAACTTTGTCTCATGTTTAATGAGGTACCAAATGCAACTTCCAACCGGAAGATGAAAACAGGGCGTCATCAATGTGAACTTCGCCTTTTTTTCATCCTTCATTTACTGGACTAATAATAGTTTTTACGATTGTACCGTCTTCATGGAAGTTCATTTTAATTAATATCTAATACTTCCAGATCATCCTCCATAAACATCCTTCTTTAAAAATAAAAAAAACACACTTGAAATTGGAAGACGGAAAACGAAAACCCGAAAACAAAAAAATCATTGACATATATGTCAATGAAAACACAAGAATGTGGATAATAGGCGAGCAATTTTCTAAGCTTAGCTAGGTGCAGCTTAAAATGACCAGTTGTTCATGGTGCAAAACAAAACTTTCTCAAAGCGCCACTTGACTTTAAGTCTACTTAAATATCAATTGGTGCAAACGGCCATTAAGCGACATGCAAATCTGCCGCTATTGCGGAAAGTTATCTAGCGTAGAGCGTCAACAATATTACGAAGCCAGAAGTATTCTGCAGTACTTAAAGAGTACCAGAAAAATTTGCAAATAATCATCAAGGGTAATCGATACCTTTTTTGGTAATTGTTGCGTGTCGTAACCTTTGCTATATAACAACCTCGTGAGAAAAGGGCTTTTTAC
>CAJUYH010008289.1:0-15741 GCA_910591685.1 Galerucella tenella | reverse complement strand
TCATAGTTAAACGTGGCAATGTCGAATGTTTTCGACTGCATTCCTTTTACGGTTTCAGATAAACTTGCCAAAGTATACATTATACCTCGTGCTTATTGGTATAATGCTTGCGAGCTGTGATATGCTTCTCCCCAGTAGAAACTATTGTGTATATTGGAATAAAATAAAAAAGCTTTTTTTTATTCTGTTTTTTAACGTCGGTCTATTTCTGCGACTGAGGCTCATCACCGACGCCGGGAGCACTCTACCCCTAACACGAGCCCAACATCCATGGACTCGGGACCTCGGTTTTACGTCTCTACCGAGAGACTGTGATATGCTAGTCCGCTGCAGGCTGTACGGGCCCTACACGATGATTTTCCCTGGCATGGTCACCCATCCAAGTACTAACCATGTCCGACCTTGCTTGTCTGTAATTATTGCATCAAACGCGTTCCACTACAGTACTGGGTCGTCGCCCGAAAAAGCTTTTTCTCAATATATTTAATGACAAAATTGTAAACCGTATCTTTCAAATCTGACATAAAACAAAATCAACAATAATAATATATACAGTAGGTATATGAGTAACCATGAAACCCATTTCCAACATCCCCCTAGTCTAGTAGTCTAGTGTTCCGCTGCAGGCTGCTTACAGCGGTGTTTTTCCCAGTGGTCACCCATCCAAGTACTAGCCGCGTTCTATACTGCTTCACTGTAATGATCGCACCAGAAGCGTTCCACTACAGTGCTGTGCCGTCACCATTTTCAATATTTCAACAAAAAACCGCCTCGTGATTGGAATATTTTCATTATTTTTCATTTCGAGATTAAATACTTCTCACAAGTATTCAGTATATGGAGCGGATTCCTCTGTAGTCCATTATTGATTTCCCATTTTCCAATTATGTATTAAGTTGAGATTAAAAACATGGTTTAAATACCGTATTGAATAATTTTCGGTTCTTTGCTTAAAAGTTTCACTTGCATCGTGTTACTATTCGGTGACTACTGGATAGAAGAGGGACACTTACCTAAACTAAAACCTGTAGACAACATTAAACTACTCCGGGAAATGGGCCCAGAAGAGCTATAAGTACTTTCCTCAGGACCCAAGTAGAAGTGAGGGGACACAATAGATCTTTCAGGTCTCGGTGAATGTTACCCCAATATACATACATATACATACATACATTCTGGTTTCATAAAACCACACAATGTTTTTATATTGTAAGGTATTCATGCGGATATTAGACTTAGTTTAAAACCTCATGGGTGCTACGTCACAGCTGTGCAAATGACCAAAATCGGTACAACGCGGCAAAACCGCATGTATAGCAGTAAGGCCAGCGACACATTTGCGGTTGCAACCGCAGCCGCAACCGCAAATGTGTCGCCGGCCTAAAGTTAACTCAACTTCAAATGACGATGTTTTTAACTTTACTGCTATACATGCGGTATTGCCGCGTTGTACCGATTTCGGTCATTTGCACAGCTGTAACGTAGCACCTTTGAGGTTTTAAACTAACTCTACAAATATTTTATTTATATAATATAGTAAAAGCTATTCTACTCAATGATTCTAGTTTATTTCTTATAATTTGATCTTCTCAATTAAATAATAAAATGAAGGTTTCTCAAAAATATTAAAGATATGATACCAAATAACACAAAAAAGGCATACTCATTTCCGACGTAGCTGTACATAACCCTGTACCTATATCAGTGTTATTTCTTTTAGGACAATCAGATATCAAGAAACTTAAAAAAGAAAACGAAATGTTAAAGAAAGGACTGTGGTATTTAAGAGATGAATACGATAAGTTGGAAAAACTGATAAAAGACAAAAAAATAGACTTTTCATCATCATCAACAACAGGTTCTACATCCAGTGACTCGGTGAGTAATGTTATTCTTACAAATTTGTAGCAAAGAAGCATTTTTATTCACTTATAATTACACGAGAGCTTTTTTTTGTCGCATTTTAGTTTTGAAAGTGTCACTTCCTACGAGTGTGAAAAATCACTTTCGCACAAGTAATGTACACTATTTTTCCTACGACCATGCGATAATTGTAACAAATATTGTTTAATGTAATGGTTTTTTTAAAATAATGTTGACATCGTTGAGTGCGGATATAAAATGAAATTCACTTTGCAACGAGTTATGTACACCATTTTTCCTACGGCCATAAATATTTAAAAAGTACCTTAGGTTTTTCGCTACTATCAGTATCAACTTCCATTATAATAAAAAAAACGAGACTAACACTTTTATGTGATAAATATTTCACTTACACTTCACAAAAACTATTTCTTTGCTTTGTGTTATAATTTGAGAATTTTGACATAAGCCTACTTTATTATTTTTCACTTTTATAATTAGTATATATTTTTTACGATCACGCGATAAATTTACGAAATATGATGGTTTTATTTATTTGAAAACATCAATAACTGTACCTACCCACAACATATGATTATTTTTAAAATAATCAGTTTGTAGTGCAAAATATTTTCAAAATAACGCAGAAGACATTTTAATTCTTTATAATTTGATTTTTTTTAATTCCTACAGCTATACTATAGAATAGATATACCCAAAATAAGAACATTTGACAGCTATCCGCGTTATGACAATTCGGAGAATGCTGGAGTAGACCGCGATTCGATTTCCGGCCGTACCTAGTTGTTTTTTTATCACAAAATTTAGCGAATCTTAATAATTTTTGAACAGATTTTGTGTTTTGTGCTATATTTGTAGTTATTACTTAGGTAAATTTAAATAAGAAAACCACGTCGAATTCATGCGAACCGTGCGATATGATATATCATAGCAGCGCAGGGTTCGCGTCACTATGATGATATGAGAAACTTTCCGCCAGAGTAGAGAGTGCGATATAATGTTAATTTCCTATATGGTCGTAGGACGCGGAGTTCGGGCAAGCGGTCAAGAGCGGGAAAGACAGCATGAGTTTGGAAAATTATTTTTTCTACGACCGTATATGCAAAAAATATATCAATCAATTTTTCAAAAATTATTTCATTTCAACATACATATAGAAAGCTTTAACTAAAAACTACTAATTATTATAAAAATATTAATATTAAAAACACAATTTGTTGCGTTCTGTAAATTACTTGAAATTGCCAGTCCAGTGGAGTTATTTGGTGTTAACTGGTAAGTAGAAGACGTCGAAGAGGATGACATCGGTTGCAGGTCGCATAAAGATGACGATCACGGTGACGGCAACGGTTTCAAGTCATTTGTAGATGAAAGAATTGTATTTGATATGTTTCGTTACTATTTATTCAAAGAAATAGTCACATACGAGCGGAGTACTTGGGCGATACGGTCATTCAGACCATACAAGTCTCCGGGGAAAGACCAAATCTTCCCGGCTTTGCTTCAACAAGGCTGGGAGGCCGTTGGCACAATTCTGGTGCATATCTTTCGGGCCTGTTTGGCACGCAGGTATGTCCCTGTGGAGGCAGGTGGAAGTCGTCTTCATACCCAAGCCGGGTCCTACCACATATACGGTGGCTAAATCTTTAGACCCATTAGCCTAACATCCTTTGTGCTGAAAACACTGGAGAGGGTGGCTGATCGATACATAAAGGAAAAGGTTGGGCTTAGGTATCCTTTGCACAACAACCAACATGCTTTTAGGTGTGGCAAGTCAACTGAAAGTTCCTTACACCAACTGGTAACTCAGGTGGAGAAGGCGCTGGAAAATGGCATGATCGCCCTGGGAGCTTTCTTGGATATACAAGGGGCGTTTGACAGCACCCCAGTAGGATCCATGTGCAGGGCTGCGGCAAATCCTGGAATAGAGCCAATGATCACTCACTGGCTTGGGGCCATGTTGTGCAACCGTACAGTAGAGGCCACATGGAAAGAACATGTAGCAAAAGTAATCGTCGCTAGGGGATGTCCGCAAGGGGGTGTTCTTTCGCCCACATTGTGGAACCTAGTCATTGACGAGCTAATAACCCTTTTAAACGGTGAGGGCTTTCTAACGATTGGGTATGCCGATGATATCGTTGTCCTTGTTGTTGGAAGGCACATTACCGTTCTCAGGGACCTCATGCAAAGTGCTCTGAATAGGGTACATGGGTGGTGTAACGAACACGGACTTGCAGTTAATCCCGCCAAGGCTGAGAAAGTTGCTTTCACCAAAAAGAGAGGTATAAGACCTGAGGGTCTAAATTTTGATGGAGTACCATTGCCGGTGGTTGAACAGGTGAAGTATCTAGGAGTGATCCTTGATAAATCACTGACATGGAAGGCTCATCTTGATAGTCGCCTAAGCAAGGTGACAAACATGTATTGGGCCTGTAGGAGAGCCATTGGTCCGAGGTGGGGACTGACCCCCAAAACGATCATATGGTTCTATAGAGTGATTATGCTGCCTATGCTCACATATGCGGCTCTGGTCTGGTGGCCGAGGGTAACCTTGGTCACGGCTAGATCGCAACTGGCACGCCTTCAAAGGGTGGTCAGTTTGGGGGCAACTGGCTGCATGAGGACTGCACCAACTGTTGCGATGGAGGTGATCCTTGGTCTTCGGCCTCTCCATTATGTGATCAAGGCTGAGGCGGGGAGGGCTTTCATGCGCTTGAAACGGCTGGGATACGTGCGAAGAGGGGAAGAGTGCAGGTACGTCAAGAAGCTCCGGCTCCTGGAAGATATTCCAGTTCTGGCTCGAGCGGCTGATGAATGCCTGCGTAAGTACTAATTCGCTACCCCATACAGGGCCATGATACGGGATAGAGAGTCCTGGGAAAAAGAGAGGAATACACAGCCTAATGGGACCGTCTGGTACACAGATGATAGAGCAGGGGCTGGAATTTACTCCAGGAACCCAAGAACACAGGTTGGTGTACCATTGGGTGAGGGTGTATCTGCATATCAGGCCGAGATATATGCTATCTTGGAATGTGCGCAGATAAACCTAGACAGAGGTTATGTGGATCGACGCATAACCATATACTCCGACAGCCAGGCAGCAATTAAAGCCCTGAGTGGGTATACCAGCAACTCAGGACTTGCTAACGAATGTCGAGAACGACTTGCTAATCTTGCAAGGCGGAACGTGGTGCGGCTAGAATGGATTCCAGCCCACTCTGGTTTTGAAGGCAACGAGATGGCGGATGCACTGGCTGCGGAAGGGGCGGCAACTCCTTTCTGCGGCCCGGGCCCGACCCTGGGCCTAACAAAACAAAGAATACGCAAGGAGACGAAGAAGTGGCTGAGGAATCAGCACCTCGCTCATTGGAATGCTCTGCAGGGTCCTAGACAATCCAAACTTCTACTGAAGGGATGGACACGCTAGGGCAGCTACTGAACTACCAAGGAGTAGGCTAAGGAAGATAGCAGGACTCCTAACAGGGCACTCCACAATCTAGGAGTAGAGGAAAGTTCCCTATGTAGGGGTTGCGGCATGACTGATGAAACGTCAGTTCATGTTCTCTTAGAGTGTCCACACTGGGCTGTATTACGCAGGCGAATCTTCGGAGTCACTGTCATGGCTCCTGGAGACACAAGCAGGCATCCACTGAAAAAGGTTGTGGCCTTTATTGAAGGGCTCGGCTTCATGGATGACTAGGTAGCAGGAATGGCACAATGGGCCCGCCAGTGGCCTCAGTGTCGGAACCTTGGCTTGAGTTGTCCAGGACAAGGCTCGCCTGCACATTTAGTAGTAGTAGTAGTAGTACTATTTATTCACCTGTTGTAACAATAGTTATAACTTACGAAGTAAAAAACTATCTAATAATGTCAAAATTTGCATAATTTTACTTCCCACTCGTGTGAAAAATGTAATAAACTATTGTTGCCTGACAATTGAACGAAAAAAACTGCCTCTGAAAAAGGACGAGTAATTTTTTTTGGCAGTTGCCAGTAATACATTTACTATCAGAGTTTAAATCGGCATTTGTTATCATGTTTTTTTATAATGAAAAACGTGAAATTATGAAAGAAAAGATATATTTTGTTTCGCTTTCTAAACGATGTTATCAAATACCAACACAGCCCACACAGCACACCCTAAGTTTGCAGAATGATCTTAATAAACTACAAGAATGGTGTTCCAATTGGTTGATGCCTCTGAACATTGATAAGTGTGTCGTGTTACACATCGGAAACAATAACCCGCAAAATTCTTATTCCATCATTGGACAGACATTAAACACGATCATCACTAACCGACCTTGGTTTATTAGTGAACTCGAAATTTACGTGGAGTGATCATATTTCTCATATTTGTAAACGCGCGAACTCTTAACTGTTAGTCCAGTAACTGAAGACCTGAAAATGGGCAAACCTAGCAATATATTTGTCCAATAATTTTTTTTGGCTTGATTTTCAGGTTTTGACAGGTACTTCAAAGGGAGAAAAAGTTCTCCAAGATTGCCCCTTAGCTAAGGGCCCAAAATGGCCCCTACAGTCCCAACAAAACGGTTTTCCGCCAATATCTCCCGAAATACGCAAGTTAGACAATTTTTGTTTAAATAAAAAATGAAGGTCGTTAAATTATCTACAAAAATGTTCCCCATAATTTTTTTCGCAACACGAATATTTTTTGCGAAAATGGCCTTTGAAAAAACCAAAATTCTTACACCGAATATTTTTGGTGGTTTCTTACTAAATTTCTGCTCGAGGGCCTCGGAAATACATAGATTTTCACCTGTTAGACTTTGGAAACCAATTGTAGATGGCGCCAGCGAAATACCTGCACTCGCTAAATTGTGGTGTATACACATGAAAATCCGGGCACTAATCGTTTTTTCAGCAAATATTGGCGTATTTCACACAATTTTTGTGTGTCACAGCAACACTTCGGGTCTCTTCATTCTATTAGTCAATGTTCAGTGTAATTTCACAAGGATATGAGTCGCAAATTTACTAGAAAATTGCGAAATCCTATTGCTTCATATGGCAGTCTTGAGTTACGGCGTTTTGGCTACTAGTAAGTCAATACCTATAGAAGCTGATAATAATAATTTTTTGATAAATGTTTTTTGCATTTTTTTCCTTTTTTTTGCAAATTTTTCGCAAACTTCAGAAGGAACAGTATAGGTGCAGGATTTCAGAAAAAACAAAAAATTCTTAAACAAATACCATTTATTCTTATAAAAATTAGGTTGAAAATACAAAATACATAGAAAAATTCAGATTAGGGTAAAGGCACCAGTGAATGCCAGGAACCAGTGAATGCCAGTTTTTGCAAAAATCCGCGACAAGGCGAGAGCTATAATTTTTCAACCCGAGTAACATGCTTGTTTATGCTGGAAAACGCTCTTTCTTTGCTCACAGAAATCAAGTTTTCCAAGCCTCGACTGACATTGACCATATAATCGACAACATCCTCGTTACAAACGAAGCATTTTGGAATGAAGTCATCTTCCATGGCTGTACAGAATATAAGCTTTAATTCAGTGTGAGTATTAATTCTTAAAAAATTAACAGCGGAGAACAAAAAGCATTTAAAAAAGGCCGGTTTTCACCCGTGTTACCAATTTTCCCGGTCCCTGGAAAATGAGTGCATTGTATTCCGAATAAAAATATTGGTTCAGAGAGTAGACATAGTAAGCTTTCAAATGGTGTGCATTTAATAACAAAATAATTGAACATTAGTTCTTTATTTTCGCTTGTTTACAAGATTTGTGAGAACTACGAAAACGACTGAAAAATGCAAATAAATAAATAAACTTTTTATAGAAACGCCACAAAGATACTGAAAAAAAATTTCTAGGAACATTCAGGACCTCCCCAGACCCCATTTGAATAAACAAGGGATAATAAACCATTTAAAATGAATAAAATGTCAATGATTTATTGGAAGAGGCCAAAATATTGGGAAAAAATAACATTGGCCACTTTTTGCAATGCCCTCGACGGGCGAGAACGGGGTTTAAGGTACATATATTGATACCTACGGATATTCCCATTACAATGAACTTTAAATCATCGAAAAATATTAATTTTTGACCGAGTTCTGGAAGAATTTGTCCGCCGGTTTACAAGTTAATTTTATAGACGGTAGCATTTCTAGAGGTAGTGCAGCCGCGTAAGCGAGGGGACGTTTGGATGCGATTATCTCGAAAACTATTGAATTCTGGAAAAAAATGATGGGGACCATTTTTGTAGATAGTTTAACGACCTTCACTTTTTACCCGAACAAAAATTTTCCAAATTGCATATTTCGGGAGATAATGGTGGGAAACCGTTTTTTGGGGGGCGTTAGGGGCCATTTTGGGCCCTTAGCCAAGGGGCAATCTTGGAGAACTTTTTCTCCCTTTGTAGTACCTGTCAAGACCTACAAATCAAGCCAAAAAAAATTATTGGACAAATATATTGATAGGTTTGCCTCTTCAGTTACTGGACTATGTACCTAATACAAAAAACTTTCTCTAAAGCTTCTTTCGAAGCATATTGCAAACTTTACAAGACCTATGTCCGACCCATACTTGAATACGCCGGGCCTTCGTGGTATCCAGATTTAGCTCGAGATCGTGAAATCCTAGAAAGAGTGCAAAGACGCGCAACCAGATTGTCTTTTGGCCGTGTTAGACCTACGTACGAAGAGAGATTAACCATGGCAAATCTTACAACATTTGAAAAAATACGTCTCCGAGGTGACCTTATTATTTCCTTCCGAATTTTGCAATTCAACTTCGGCGACCTTCAAGAAGTTTGCCCCCTCAATTTAGACGACCGTCTTCGTGGGCACTCCTTAAAGCTGAAGAAAGAGCCTTTTAGAACTCGTTATAGGCAAAACTTTTTAAGTAACAGAATTTTCGATATTTGGAATGGTTTTCCTCAGCAAATAATTAGCTCGGAAAATGTTAATAGTTTCAAAAATCAAATAGACTCCCATTTCGATCTGTAGTTTTTTAGGATTAGTGTAGTGTCAGTTATTGTTATATTTATATTCTGTAAATTATTATGGGCAAAATAGGACTTGATCCTCTGCCCTTATCATGTAATAATAATAATAATACGAGGCTTGTTCAATTGAAACCCATCTTTGGTCCAGGAAAAATTTATTGACAAGTACAGTTACAAATAACTACCACTACAATTGAGGCACATATCCCACTGTTTCACCAACCGATGTATACCCTGCTTATAGAATTCTTGTGGCTGCTGCTGGAAGAATTCTTTCACAGCGTTTTGTACTTCTGCGTCCGACTGAAAACGGTTACCTTTTAACGCCTTTTTTAGTGGCCCAAAGATGTGAAAATCGCAAGGCGATAAATCAGGACTATAGGGTGGATGCTCTAATATTCTCCATTTCTTTCGTTGTAGATTTTCTTTCACTACGTTGGCAACATGAGGGCGAGCATCATCACATTTGGACGGATTGTTAACAACAAACGCTATTTCAAAGTCACAATACTTAAAATCGCTGTCAAATATAAACGAAATAAACAGATCAGTGTGACGTTTGCATACACTACTAATGTTGGAAAACGTCAGTTGAATGATTACAATTGTTTCCAAGGCTAACCTGACCAAAGATGGGTTTCAATTGAACAAGCTGTGTACTTTATCACCAAAGATTGATATACATTTTTTGAAACTAGTGCATTGAGTTTTTTTCAGGAAAGTTACAGCTCGTATAGTGATGACGAAGAAGAAGTAGAAACTACCCAAAATATGAAAAATGTAGAACGAACAAATTTAAGAAACTTACAAGATCAATTTGATCACCTATCAGTAGTTACAGAAGAAACCAGTGCCGAGAATTCTGATTTGCATTCCAACAGGGGATCGGTGAGCAAAGAAAATTGGAACAATACTGATGAAGATATTCTTCAACCAGATCAAAGTTATCCGCAATATAGAAGTTTATCAAAATCTCCTACTCTACCCATGGCGGATAATGTACCCATGCATTTTTTCACTCCAATTACAACTTCAAAAAGTTTCGATGCCAATATACAACAATGTACTGATGTTATATATCCAGAAGAGTTTTATACCAGTCAATTTAGAAATTCCACGAGTAACATGATAAATCAAAATGTCGGTGCTAAAAACGGAAATGACTGCAAACATTTTGTAAGCCGCAAATTGGTAAATACAACCGCTACAGACTTCTACCAAAATACGGTATTCGAATCGAAAGCTACATCAAGTCCTGAACTCCAAGTACAAGGGTTAAGCAAATCCGCCACTGATTTAATAGTTAAAGTTGACAATCAAAGTTTTAATGACACGTCCATTAATTTTAGTAATACACCTACTCAAAGTACGTTTTCTAATGGAGGGAATTTAGAAGAATTACTTCAAGATATCGAGTCCATTTCTCAAGTAAGTACAAACCTACAAACCTCTGAACAATGAACCTACTATATACTCTGTGGGCCGAAATAAAGGAGTACATTGTTTTATTGAAAATATTTTTTTTGTTTTTTGGGCGATTTATTTTCTTTTTGCGGAGCTAATAACCTAACATGTCCTCAACATGACTGTAAATTTGGAAGCAAAAATAATGTACAGGGTCGGACTTATAAGAAAAATTATATAACAGTGCATTTGAGCTCGTTGCAAATGAAAACTGTCTTAGCTAAAATTGTACTAATATGCTTTTTCGGTAGATAAACTATTCAGAACACTTCAGTGAAAAGGAAATTTTCCGAAATTACCGGATTCGCGAAATACAATTTTTGTAACATAACATTTCAACTAATAACACATTTATGAAAACTGTTTAGTAACTTTAAAACTTAGAAAAATAGTATGAATGTGGCCACCTAACATCCCAGAATTAAATCCGGTTGATTATTCAATTTGGATAATTTTCGAACAAAATTTGTGTGACGGACAACAATTTGAAACAATCGAGCAGCTCAAAGAAAGAATGCAGTTGGTTTGGAACAATTTTGAACAGGGTGCAATAAATGGGGCTATCAATTTATGGCGCAGACGACTTCAAGAAGTGGTTAATAATAATGGTGGCCACATTCATAATATTTTACTCTAAGTTTTAAAGTTACTAAACTGTTTTCATAAATGGGTGATTCTACCAGCAACGTCAGATTTGAAGAAAATAATTTTAGTTTCTTCTACATTTGAAAATAACACATATTATGTATTTAAATGATAAAACTAGAAGAGATGAATAGTGCTAGGTAAATGGTCCAAATAAATACAAAATATTTTTCACATTAGATATACATAATTTTTCCTTGGACAAAGCCACGGAGCTGAGATTTAATGGATTATCATACATTTTGATTACATTGTGACAAAATTATTTATCATGTGATAGGTATATGTGCAAATATTTAACTATACCAAAAACATTAAAAAAAATTTCTCTCACAGTTTTCCATTTTTCATATTTTGCAATGTCGTTTTTTTTAAATTCAAATACTCCAATTTCTTTGTAGTTACAATTGTTACATTTTCGTTTCAAACATTTATTATTGGTATGATTTTCACAAGTAAAGCTTTTTACAATATCATACGGAGCTGCTTCTTTAATGATGTTAAGCACGTAACTCTATATCAGCCCCATAGTTGAATCTCAGCTCCTTTACCACAAAATGGTAACGGAGCTGAGATCTACGGAGCTGAGATTTCTCAACATTTATCGCTGATTTCACTTTCAATTTTAAGGTTAGGATTTTGATATTTGACGAATTATTACAGTTTATTAAGAACAATAAAACCCCATTGTATCATGCAAGAACATATACCTCGACTGAAAATATACGTGTACACGGAACTGAGAATGAATAATAAAATTCTCACCTTTACAGATAATAATAACCAAAATAATACAGTACCGATTACTTTCACTTGCTTTCTTCGAATGAATGACATTAACTAACAAACAGACGCACGTGTACGATTGCACATAAGCATTTTTGCCATCTAGTGGATATTCGTGAAGTCCAAGCTCTTGTTCACGGAACTGAGGTTACAACACGGGGACAAATCAATGTTAGTCCAAAATGAATATTGTTGTTGAAAAATCAAAGTCATTGTTCCTGACGCTGAGAATTTGAGAGTTTTTTATAAGAATAATCAGTTTATAAATACTTTTTTCAATTTTTCAAATGTGTCGTCCATATTCTACCTTGCCATACTGGATGTGGGGACATGACACGGAGCTGAGATCTCATCTTATGTTTCCAATATTTTGTTAAGTTATATCAAAAAAATTGAATTAGAGTTTAGAAAAGGATTGAGAAGAAATGTAATCAACTTATACATACTGAATTATTCTATCATTAAAACGTATATTTCGAAAAATTAACTGGGACATGAATACTGACGTTGCTGGTAGAATCACCCAAATGTGTTATTTGTTAAAATGTTATTTAATAAAATGGTATTTCGCGAATTCGGTAATTTCGGAAAATTTCCTTTTTATTGAAGTATTCCGGATATTCTATCTACCGAAAAAGCATATTAGTACGATTTTAGCTAAAACAGTTTTCATTTGCAACGATCTCAAATGCACTGTTATATAATTTTTTTTATAAGTCCGACCCTGTACATTATTTTTGCTTCCAAATTTACAGTCCTGTTAGGTTATTAGCCCTGCAAAAAGAAAATAAATTGCCCGAAAGACAAAAAAAATATTTTCAATTAAAAAATGTACTCCTTTATTTTGGCCCACAGTGTACCTACATTGTGTTATTTATAAGATGCGACATAGGGTTGACTTTTTTACCAAATAGCGTTCATAAAAAATAATAACAGATATGGAAAGGTCGTTGAAAAATAACTTCAAATGCACTTTTAATTTTCTTGAATTCGTTCTGGTTTAATAAAAAAATGGATAGTTATGTTAAAAAAAGTCGAACTCCATTTTCATACCACTTTCGGATGATCTTAATCGATTAGGCGATGGCTAACATGGTAGTGCACGGTTAAGTGCACGGTAGTGCAATTTAAGAAAATTTAAAAGTGTAAAATTTCCAAATCTGTCATTATGTTTTATGAACACTATTTGGTAAAAAAGTTAGCTCGCGTTTAACAGTTTTGTACAGGAATCCCTATGTCGCATCTTTTGAATAACACAGTGTATGGTAAAAGAGTATTTAACAAACAAATTACCTAATGCCAACAACTAGTCTGAGGAAATAAGGACACATTTTTCTGTGACTGAATATTATGTCCCTAATCGAAAACATATATCGACGACCCTCAATCATTTTCCTAAATTCTCGAATAAATTTATTCAAGCGGCAAGTAGAATGAAAATGATGAAATCAAAGAGATAATATCAGGAAATATGAAGGAAAAGTTTCTAAAAAAGTTGGTATTTCCAAATTAAGAAAAAATCTGGGTATCCAAAAACTTTCATACTAAACGCAAACTACAAATAATCGATGTGATTGTATGTCCATCTAAAATAATCTCCCTTTATCCAAAAGTTCCTCCTAAGGGATCCAGCACGTGAACTCTGTAACAGAATAGAAAGGAAATTTCTTTCTATGTTGGGAACACTAAACAGTCTAACCCACAAATCAGCCCAACCTTTAGCTTTAGACTGTTTGGTGGGTTAGACTGTTTTGTGTCCTAGCATAGAAAGAAATTTCCTTTTCGTGCAACCGGACGCAAAACAAGCATTTTGCAGCCACAACAGAGGCCGCAAAATGATATTTTGCGGCCGTTACCCAGAGTGACTGCCGGCAAACTGAACGCCACTACAGCATTTGACATTTCTGAAATATGACAATAACAATGTATTTCGAACCAAAAACTAACTGTCTTTTCTAAAGAGACATAATGTTTATTGAAATTATGTAATTTTCACGGTTGCACGAAAAATATTGTGTATACTATGGCCGCGAAATGTTTTCGCGACCTCGAGATTATCTTGCCTCGGCCGGAGCGGCCTCGGCGATAATCTCTCTCTCGGAACGCGAAAAAGCATTTTGCGGCCTTAGTATACAAATAACTATTCTATTCTGTTACAGAGTTCACGTTCAGATTTCTAAGAATATCTAAAAAAAACCGCTACCTGCAAACTTCAAACTTGGTACATTGTATAACCCTGCCGTGATAAATTATTTACTATTTACATACGCCCGCTATTTTTATTACACTTCCAAATTTCACGCTTCTTCGAGAAAAAAAAAGAAGACCTACTTAAATTAATTAACACTAACATTTTTCCAAAATTTTAAGACGACATATGACATATAGTATTATTAAGAGATTATTTGTTTCTGAGTTATAATGTCCAAAGCACATTTGAAATCATAACTTGAAGATTTATACAAACACATATTTAAAAAAAAGCAAACAATTTCACCATCACATTTTAACAGGAAATTTTGAGGATATCAAATTTGCAGAAAGGGACCCATCTTCCAAATACCGGTTATGGTTTTCCAGATGATTACGATTTTCTTCAAGACAATAATAACCTGATATATACCGAAAAACAAGAGGATGTATTGGATAAAGCATATAAAAGCGAATTGAATGTAGTTTTGGTGCCAAACCCGATGCCATTGATTGGAACTGATAAATACAAGAATGTACAAAGGTAAATCATTCACTACCCAATGTCATTTGGAGAAAAATGATAAGAGCCCTTTGAGTGTAATATTCATAAGCGATAAGACATAACTTATTTTCAAATAGATGAAATGTTAGATTCTCAGTAGCATCTCGTGTGCTTTGAATACCTGTGTGTCTCTGGAGCTAGCCTAATGGCACCTGGGCAGGTATCAGGTGAGAAAGATAACTAAAAATATGAGTTACTTTACTTAAATTTAAATGTCTGATTTTTATATATGTTTTGTAGAATAATATTCTAGAGTAGTATCATAGGTCTCAGACACTTTCCATCGACCAAAATTTTGTCAGACGCTTTGAAGCTCCACCAAAAATAAATAATTTATTTATTTTCACATATCAACTATTACTAAGGCCCTCAGGCTAGCTCCACAAACACACAGGTATTCAAAGCACACGAGAGGCTACTGAGAACCTAACATTTCATCTATTTGAAAACACGACACACTTACTCACGGTATGCTGATTTCTGCTTCAAATTGCGTCCGAGCCGCGCAGTTACGTCACGCGGGAACCAGAAATTTACACTCACCTCTCACCAGTCTTTCGATTCATTGTATTTTCATGCAATACAAGGTGTTGTTAGCTTTAATTTCAATTTTACTTGAGTTGATTCGTTTTTTTGGAATTTTATTACCTACTAATTTACTGTTATTGATAGAAATCTAGATTTTTAAATAACCAAGTAGGCAGACCCGATATTTTCTGTAGAATGTTTTGTCTGTTACTAAGAGATTAGTGTGATTTATGACAGTTTGAATCTTTTGCGTTAGTTTTTAAAAGAAATGTTGAGCACCGAGACTAAAAATACTCAGTGACCAAGGTAAATACATATTTAAACTTATTAATTTTTGTTTACAATAATTTATCACTAATTTTGTATAACAGTGAGCAAAGGCGCCGCATAATGCAAATTTCTGGTTTATAGAAAAAATAGTGTATGCAAGTTTCATAATGGTTATTAATACACTCGCATTAACCATACAAAACTTGCCTTTGGCTCGTTTAAGGAGTCTCGTATAATAAATAAAATATAATGGTAGAAATATGTTTTAATTTTGCCCACCCATAAATATTTCTCTTTAAAATGTAAAAAATATATATTACCTATATATTTCTACACGTTTTGTACATTGTTAACTCCCAGCATCATTGTACTTACCAAAAAAAGATAACTAAGTTACTGATAATAAAGTAATATTTCATATT
>CAJUYH010008288.1:0-15742 GCA_910591685.1 Galerucella tenella | reverse complement strand
CGGGCCACAAACGCGCGCCGTATTTTTTACATCTGACCTGGATCTCGAGAGGCGCTCTCAGCTCCTTAATTTCTGAGCGGATGGACAATTTTTCTAATTACTCGGGTAAAAATGCATATTTTTTTATGATTCAAAGTTCATTTGAAAGGAGAAATCTGCATCTATAATATCTTGTCACTGGTTTTTTTTTGGGCCCCCAGAATTTTGGGAATTCCCGCCAAAGCAAAATTTTGGTCGATATTTTGACCCCCCCTATGAATCTAGTTGTATTTTGTCTATAAAAAGTATTTTGACCGAATCCTTCCGAATAATGGGACTTTGAAGGGTTTCGAAGACACTCCGGGGGATTACATAAACATTTTCTCGCGCATTCCAATAAACCACGTGTTTTCGTCAGGGCGGTTTTTCTGGATTTTCAGAGTTTTCCGAAATTTTATGAAAAATCCCGGAATTTAGGGATAATGGATCCTTTTATCGGGTTCTGATACACCTCATTCGAAAGCTTATGTTCTCCCCTTGTGAACGGTACTTTTTTTTTCATTTCAACTCTTTTAGTTTTCCGGAAAATCTAGAGAATCTCTGCCCCCCTGAAAATCCAAGTTTTTTTTTTCATGATTACTTTCTTTTTGTGGTTTGAATTTTTGAGAGTGAAAATTACACCATATTGAAGAGGACATTCTGACCTTTCCGTCAATATATATATCAAGTACTTTCACGCGTGTATATCAAAACAATTTGTTTGAAAACTTTCCCCAAATAACTGTATTTTTCTTGTATTCTACGCAAGGCAGCACCTATATCGCACGTATTTACAAGTGCAGCATTGGCTCGCGAACGAACTACCGCCAGAACAATGGGGATGGAAGCATATAGGGGGTGCATTATTGCCGGTACAGACGACGAATGAGCCGGCACATCCGGACTTGTTGAAAATGATCTCTTGTCGGTGTAAAATGGGCTGTACCACGCTATGTTCATGTAAGAGAGCAGGACTGAAGTGCTCGATTATTTGTGGTTCATGTAATTCAGGCCCGTGTTCCAATTACAAGGATGAGGATGAAGATGTGATTGTATCAGCTGACCAAGCAGAGGGAGGGGCAGAAAGAGGAAGAAACAGAAGGCATGGATGGAGAGGGGGTTGATGATGTCAGCCAGCAACATCCATCTGAGATAAATGTGTTGGAATGGTGATGGATAGATGTCTAATTGTTCATGTATGTTCCAATTCTCATATACTTTCAAAAATAAATATTATTTTTCAAAAACTTTTTTGCCGAATTATTGAAAATGACTTGCCAAAAATTGGCAGACCTCTAGGCTACATTGCCGAAGACCTAAGAGCTCCAAGGATCAGGCCGAGAGTACAAAACAGCGTTCTCAACTCCAAAAATTTTCGGGAAACAGATAGTTATTGGGGGCACCTTCATTGCCGGGATAATTACGTGAGGAGGGAGAAAACTAGTGGCGCCATCTACGATTGACCCTCGAAGTTCAAAAAATCAAGATACGTGTATATCCAGTCCCCTTGGCTCACACATTGGCTGAGAAAATGCCGTATTTTTATTTTCCAAGCATGATAATTTTCGCGACCTCTTTTTTGCAATAAATATTGGGTTAGTGAAAAAAACCATGGGGACCATTTTTGTAGGTATTGAACTGCTCGTCATTTCTATCAAAACCGCAAATCTCTAAGTGCCATATTTTGGAAGATAATGATAATTTTCGCGACCTCTTTTTTGCAATAAATATTGGGTTAGCGAAAAAAACCATGGGGACCATTTTTGTAGGTATTGAACTGCTCGTCATTTCTATCAAAACCGCAAATCTCTAAGTGCCATATTTTGGAAGATATCGGTCAAAAACGTTTTTGGGCTCCGAGGGCCATTTTCCGGGTCTTGCGGGCATTTCTCCATATATGAGATTTTGAGAGGTGAATGTAGCCATCAATACCTGCAAATTAAAAAAAAAATGGCAACGGCCCGACCTATTTTCAAGGTTTGGCCTTGTTCTGGACTACCGTTACTGGACTACACAGTTTGAACGTATTTTACTTTCAC
The DNA here is from genome assembly GCA_910591685.1 of Galerucella tenella. Classification (NCBI taxonomy): domain Eukaryota; kingdom Metazoa; phylum Arthropoda; class Insecta; order Coleoptera; family Chrysomelidae; genus Galerucella; species Galerucella tenella. The sequence continues at coordinate 13,685 of CAJUYH010008288.1, read as the reverse complement.
TCCAAAACAACATTTTCTATATTCCCTGCCTTCTAGTTTCTCTGAGAAATGTGAAATAAACTTTGTTCCCTTTTATACAGAGGATACTTTTTGGAACACACTGTGTCTCTTGACGTTAGCTCTCATATTTAAATTTAGACATTTTGGCATTACCTTAAACTTTTTTTAATTTATATTTTTAGCGACGCATGTCGTCAGTGCGCGCTCGCAAGTCATTAACTTCACAAGCAGTAGTATGTCTACAGGTCGATGGTGGCGAAGATGATCCTCCTGAAGCTATGGATGTCAGCTGGCCTTCAACCTTTCGTAAAAGAATTACATATGTGCTCTTAGCTCCAATAGTCTTCCCATTATGGCTTACCCTGCCAGATACGAGATCACCAAGGGGTAAGTAACAGTTTGATAATTTTAACTATATAGCCAAATACTATTACCATCAGAATTGGTAACAGACAGCTCAAAAGAAATAGAAAGGAGTGGGATTTGAATGTACGGGATAGAAACCGAAAGCTTGAGGATAGACACAAGTATTTTCCAAGAAATAAAGAAAGTGTGTCCAGCTGAATATTGATAGAAGATATAGATGACAAAGGATTATCATCTTGTCGGATAGTCAAGGAGCTATCAAAGCACTGAGGAATGCCTATAAGGGAACACTATCGTAAACTTACTGTGGATTCCAGAACACACTGGAATAGAAGGGAATGAAATATCAATGAACTAGCAAAGAGGAAGGCTGAAACACCCTTTTGAGAAACGAACCCTTTTGCGGTATCAGCTCCCATGAAATATAGGAAGAAATAGGCAGAACCGGAGAAAAGAGAAGATCTGAGCACTGGAGAAATCGAGTAAGGCCTACGAAGCAAGGACACCTTCTGTAAATGTAGTTTAATGTAAATGTCACTATACATACATACATAGATGCCATACAGGGTAATCCATTGTAAAGTGTTGAAATGAAACAAAAAAAGTCCTAGCATGGAACACTGGTTCAAAGCTGGTCATTAATATAAACTAAATAATATCCGATTATATTTATTCCAATTTAATTTTATATTTGATGTAGGTAAGAAATTCTTTCCCGTAACATTTATTGGGAGCATCATATGGATAGCAGCGTATTCATATCTCATGGTTTGGTGGGCCAATATGGTTGGAGAGACTGTCTTAATTCCACCAGAAGTGATGGGATTGACATTTTTGGCGGCCGGTACCTCCATTCCAGATCTCATTACCTCCGTTATCGTAGCCAGAAAAGGATTCGGTGACATGGCTGTCTCATCTTCAGTCGGCAGTAACATTTTTGATGTTACAGTCGGGTGAGTATAGTTTATGTTAAGGTAAATACAATACATACAAGGTTAAAGTGTTTATATCAAGTAGCTTACATAAATAATATGGGATTATACTGATATGGAAAATAATATCATACACCACATATACCAAACAAGGGTTATTTCAAATTTATAATGTAACTAATAAAAAATTAACTAAAATTTGAATTAAAGTTGACAAAATAAAAATAAACAAATCACCTGAAATATATTTGAACTTTAAACCGAACTTTAAACAGAAATCTTGATAACTTCTTTCCAATTTATTAAAATCCTTTTCATATAATTTCAGAATCTTAAAAAGCTTCATAAAAGGTTTCTTGGCTAAAATTAATCTAAAAAGAAAGAGCCTGAAGAATAAAAATAAAATTATTAGTTAGGTTTAGTAAAAATAGAAAGAGTATATTTATGAACATAGTTAACTAAGAGTGAACTTAGATTTGTAACTCGAACGGAAGAAAGGACCTTAGTAACAGAAATAAAAACAAATGTCAAATAATTTTTAAAATTTTGGAATTAAACGATAAAAACTAAAATGAAGTATTTAAATTTCATATTAAAAAAAGAACATAAAATCAAACATTCAAGTCAAGGAATAAAAATTAAAAATCATTAAATGAATTTGATTGGTCAGCTGATAAAAAAAAACTTAAAAACTAACAGACACATGGTTGTTGACTTAAAAAAAAGAAAATTACGTTGTTATTGAGATTAGAAACGTGGAAAAAAGCGTCCCTTAGCTAAAAGAGATACAGGATTGAAAAGAAAATTTCTTTTAATGTTGTTAAAATAATTCAAATTCAAGTTACAACAAAGTAAAAAGTGAAAATATATAGTGAAAAAGTGGTACTAAACTTTTACAAGTTCCTGTTAAAATTCTGTGGTAAATAATAAATGAAAACTCCAAGAGGACATTTATACTGAAAATTCCCCAAGCTGACGACGGAATCTGAGCGAAGCAATCCAAATCAAGGACTGACAGGCACAGAGCGGTCTGAAACATAAAAGAAAGTAATTATTAGAATTTCAAAACGTAGAAGAAAAAAGGTATTTGATAAACTATAATTTGAATCATCAACTTACATGTGTGTGGTGATAATAAAATTTTGATATTTGTATCTCATCTTTGAGGTTGTAGAGTCGGCCATTTTGATAAAAACAGATGTTTTCAACCAGTAGCATAAGAATAATTTGTAAACTATCCCTTTTACATATTGTGTGAAAAAGGAGTTGCATAATTTGTGTAGGAACTAGATGTTAATTTTCATTAGTATGAATGTTCAGGAGTGAAAGACCATTTAGGTAAGAGTTTAAAAAATTGTCTTTGCATATTTACTTTTCAAATTTGTATAAATACACCTAAGAGTAAAAGAATAAAATTTATTAATATTTCACAGCTTACAAAACTAATTTTTCTTTCATTTCGATAAGGTTGGCAAAACTTAGCTCACTATCAAACAATTTAAAGGGCAAGGACACAGGGTCGGCCTAAAAGTTTTCAAATACAATTAAAGTTATAAAAAAAAATTAAAAAAGGTAAATAGAATCGATAAGAAATTTTCTTTTAAAAAAACAAATAAAGTATTTAATATCTGAACTCACCCTGAGCGATAAAGAGTTCTCAAAACCGGTAAGTGGTGTATGATACCAATAACCATAAAATAAATTTCTTAAAATCATTGGTGGCCAACAAATAAATACTTCAATACAAACAAAATAAAAAAGTTAATAATTATTATAACACACACAACACACGCAAAACACAAAATTCATATCAATACAGAGCTATTGTCAATACTATAAACACTTTTGACCCTTAAGCTATACTAGCGCCAACAACTTTTCACCTTTAGACGGACACTTTTTATATTATAGTTTGTGCTCTATTCTCCATGAACTAGAAAATACCTAAAAGCAAACATTACGTCGGAATAAAGAAAAATGCTCTTGGTACTGGAGTAAGGAGATGACCTCTTGGGATATATCGTTTGGAATATATGCGTCTATGTATAAACAGCCGGCATAAAATAATTTTATGACAGAACGCAGGTCATGCAATATCTAATCGTATCGATTCAACGTAGAAAATTATTTAAATTCACCGAATTGGAGGTAGAGGAATAAAAAGAGATATTGATTTTTTCTGTTTCAGTTTACCAGTGCCTTGGTTGCTATATGGCATCATTTACGGAAAACCAGTAAAAGTAAATTCAGTGGGAATGGTGTGTTCCATTACAATCCTTTTTATGATGCTTATTTTCGTGATCATATCTATAGCCTGCTTCCGATGGAAGATGAACAAAGGACTTGGTTTTACCATGTTCATGTTTTATTTCGTGTTCGTCGCTGTATCGTTAATGTTCGAATATCAGTACCTCGTATGTCCTTTTTAATAACGCGAGGGTACAAGCAGAAACAAACTACAGAAAATAAAAGAATATTTATTAAAAATTAACGTGGAATCAGGTAAATTCAATGTCGTGTTTCGAACAAACGATTTCATTTCTGGGATTAAACTTGATTGAAATTAAATTAAGTTTGATTTTAGAATTGTATGAATAATGCAATCAATGGAGTAAACATTTTCATATCGAAAAAGAATTCGAAGATGCTAGGATCGCCTTAAGACTTTTTAAAATTCGTTGAGAAAGTTGTTAATTGCTTGATAATAAAATAGTTGTATTGTAATTAGCCTGTAATTAGTTATAAACAAATTAAATAACAACAGGAAGACTTAATCAATTATTACCAAAATTATATTTTAAATTTTGACAGATTCCAAGTTTCACAATTGAAAAATTTGGCATATTAATTTTCCATTTTTGATTCGACAGCTAGTTGACAGCTGTGAAGTGGTGGGATTGAATATTTGACATTAATTGGTCATTTGTCAGCTAGTTGACAGTTTAGCATCAACATGCGAGAAAAGGTCATTTTGTGCCTATAACTTTTTTTGGGACAATTAATTTTATCAAGAACCTAAAATTTTGTTTCTTTTGACTTTGAATTGATGAACATTAGTTTGAAATACGACATTGAAAGCTTATTCAGAGAACATAGCCACAATGCAATTGTTATTACAAATTGATAAGCACTCTATATGTAACAAATGTACAGATTTAAGTGAAAAACGAAAGTAGCTCTGAATAAGAATGATGAAGGAACCGCTATATACTTAGATTTGGATTCGAAATTTCTCTATTATGTTGAAAAGTGAAAATTATTGTAGACAATATTTTTACTGATTGAGAAGTTCTAATTAGTGTTAATGATTGACGAAGCTTTTAAGAATATCAGCCATTGCCTATGAAACAAGTAACCCCATTCATGGAAGCCGGTTCAAAATTGTTCCAAACAAACTAAAATCTTAATATCTTCTGTATGTTCCTTGTGGTATATTATTCATTTTTTTTAATTTCTTGGGAAATTAAACCACAATATTTTCAAATTCTTTATTTCAACGTTTCAGTAGCGTTCCAGCTACCGTTGTCAAGAAAAAATTGGTAACCAATACAATATTAGAACTAGTTTTAAATCGAATAATACATTGAGATCAATACTAACAAAAACGAAACCAAAGAATGAAGAACAATCTTCAAAAAACTGCATATATCAAATAACATGTGAATGCGACAAATTTTATTTAGGTGAAACATCTTGACCATTGGAAGTACGAATAAACGAACACCCAAAATATATCAAAGATAGGGAATTCTTTAAGTCAGCTATTTGCAAACATGCTTGGGAAGAAGGTCATCAAATTCAATGGGATTCATCAAAAATAATATTAAAAGAACCCAATAATAAAAGACGGAAAATCAAAGAAAGTGCTTTAATACAACTAAATGCAGATAAATGTGTAGCTAGTATTTCAGCCGAATGTAGTCAAATTTGGTTACCAATGTTAGAAAGAGAAATTTCCAATAATCAATTACTTACCTGCGTTATAAGGATAGCATCATAAGTTTTTATCCAGGTTTTCTTATGATTTATAATTTGAATAGTTGTTAATCGATACACATTTCAATACACAAAATCACAAAACTGAGTATACATATTTCAAAAACTTAAATATTCATATACAAAAAAACTATCAAGAAACGCGTTTTATTAACAACATTTCCAATATAAGCGAAAAAAACTCGCTATCCCAATAAAAACCGTTCCTGGAACGTGCACTTCACTGGATTCCATTTCTAGTGGACTATCATATCGTTGGAATGTCATAAAATGAAATATTTCATTTCACATTTTGCCACAGATATGATCTACTATGAATGGACCTTAATAAAAATTTGATAACAAAATTTTGCAGTCTTAAACTTCAAAATAATTTTTGATTGTCTAGTTGTCAAATTTTTTCTGTTGTGTCAGTTAGGGATAAAAGAATTAATTTCTACTTATTTTCTCTTGACAACGGTAGCTGGAACGCTACCAAAACGTTGAAATAAAGAATTTAAAAATATTGTGGTTTAATTTCTCAAGAAATTAAAAAAATAATGAATAATATACCACAAGGAACATACAGAAGATAGATAAAATTTGCTGTTGATATTATTGTGAATTTAGTTCTACTTCGGCTTCAATAAATATTATTAGACTAGATTTTCCTAGCATGGATATTGCCTCAGGCACTATGACAATTTTTTAAACTAGTTGTAAACAATATTTTCAAAATTTTAAAATACTCGCCTTGGCCTGTCGATATATGTTTGAAACTTGTGTATTTGTATTCGATAATCTAGAAAGTCCTAAAACTAATGGCCAGGTGCACAATATAAATACAAATACTAGATAAAGAGACCTTACGAGACTCAGTGTACAGGGGAAAATATTTACTTCAAATCTACCAACATAATTGGACAAATACTTTTTAATCAGTTGTCAATGCAACTAAAAATGTCTTGGCATTGTTTAAGATAAAACTAAAGGAATTCTTGACAGCACACACCTTTTATTTAGTAGAAAAGTTTTTTGAACTTTAAATGCTACTCTTTTTTATAAATTTGTTTTAATGTGTTTATTGTCATTATGCCTGTTAAGTGTCATTAAAAAGCCACTTTTAATGTCATTTAGAGAAAAATCTGGGAAATAATTTACATCTTACCATCATTCGTCTTCTACGATTTGGACAGTAACATTTTTTAAATAATTTTCTAGACCATTATTTAAAATGACGTCCCCTTATATTATTTTAGCAATTTTTCTAGCTTCAAATGCTGCGAATTTCTTATAATAATTTCCACTCTTTTCGAGTATTGTCTTCCTCTTTCCCTTTCATGTACAATAGACCCATTGCTTTACTTTGAATTATTCGAAAATATTTCTTGCACCATAATTAAATTGTTTACGATAATAATTGTTGCTAATTGCAATAATACACTCTTACTTTTGCTTATATTATTAGGAACTTTATCAAGCAATGACACAAATTTGAATTTGTCAATCAGACTAGATGTGCATGATATACAGTTGAATATAAAGATAGTTTTTGGAATACCTTTTACAATTTTTTTTACTCATTGGTTACATTTTGAAGAAGATAATATCATAGCATTGTTTATAAATATAGAAAAAAAAATTATTCTTTGTTTATTATATAATATAATATATAATGTAACACTTGTTGTTAAATCTCACAAAATATGCACTACTAAAATTAATATTGTGTTAGGGGATCCAATCCCGTTGGCATGTGATGAAAAGAAAATAAGAAAAATTTATTCAATTCCGTCTGAATGTGCGGAGCATGAAGAAATGAACCTTCCATGACTTTAGTTCAATCAAATTAACAGTTCTCTGATACATTTATAATTATTGCCGTCAATAGAACTACCACAAGTTTCCGTGATTTATTTCTAACAAAACTTGCAAAACAACAAACCAAGGTTAGGGTGGATTTCACATTTTTAATTGTCTAAATGGCAAAAACTTTTTGGTGGAAAATTAGTCAAATTTGATCAGCTCATGAAAACCAATTTTGCTTATTTGCTTAAACAATCATTGTAACCAGCAATTTATTCTGGACATGATTACGAACCAAATCCCATTCAAATAGTTTTTGGAGGAATTGCGCCCATTCCACCAAGTCTAATAGTCTTTCTGTTCTCTCATTTTCTTCATCTCTTTCCATAGAGCTGCAAGTACGGATTAATTGAACCAGTAGACCCGTGATCAGTTATTTTTATCCACTGTTACTACAGTTATTTTTTTTTCTAAAAAGCGATACATTTTATAGTACGTAATGCTCTAGTATATTTGATAGACTCTCATCTCTAGCTTGACTTTCTAAATTCTATCTTAGCTCGTTACAAAAGGCAGTAAATTATTTCAGATGCATTCTTTGGATCTTTTTGTATTTTCCCAGTTTATTTTTCCAATGCTTCCAGTTATTTCATTTGAATAAATTGTTCCGAAACATTTCTACCACCACGCTTGTCTTGGAAATATCCTAAAGTTCGACTAGAAGTGTCCTTGGGTTAGACCTGAGTATCTTAAATTATCAGAGCTGGAAAACTTCAACAATAACTCAGGATATCCTTTTGGAGCTTTGCTTACCACAGCAATGATAGGAAAAGGATAAATATAAGCTTGAAAAATGGAAATACTTCAGGCCTGGTCTGTATAATAAAATCCTAGGAAAAATGTCGGTAGACATGTTACATCTTGATGGATCATAAGATAGTGAAGTAGCTCAGTAATAATTGAATCAGAGTTGTTTGAAAATATTTTGTACCTCTCTAAAGTCATGGCAAGTGATAAGTAGGTTGTTCGGTAGGTATAGAAGTAAATGAAAATTAAGTCATCAATAAGGAAAAACTTATAATTAGTATATTAATGGAAACAACGTTGAATTCACGATTATTAAGAGAAGATCGATTCCAAACAAATTTCGAAAATATCTTCTCCATTCAATAGCAATAATAAATTAATATTTTTGGTAATGGTTACGAGAGAAGATATTTCAAACAAACCATAGACACAATAAAGTACAATTGCTTTTCATATAAAAGTAGGTATGTCTTAGTTGTTATCAATAGTCTTATGATATTAGATAAATTTTTAAAAAAATTTTGTATAACAAACGAAAACCGGGTGTACCTTGAACTGAATAGATTGTTTCGTAAATTATCAACTTTTAAATTCTTACTTGATCAAGGGTATAGATACAATCAACCACTAACCACTTACCATATATATTTGATTGATTGGTTTACTTGAAAATGTAAATTACTTCACTGATTTCTTTTCTAGTTCAAACTGACTAACATCAACTTTCAGACGTAGATTCCGATTCCCAGATTCTCGAGTACTGCATTAAGTAAATATTAGAGATAAAATGGAGTCTTTCACCAACCTATGGCGGCAGAATTCGTGGCCGGTCACTACTCGGCGGATAATTTCACATTGCCATAAAGTGGGCTTACATCATAAGACCATGGCAAATAAAAATATCATCTCACTTATAATTGAGTAAATAAAAAAGAACGCGCAGATTGTTGATGTAAGCTAAGATATCTGTCAAAAAGGACGCATCTTATGATTTAAGAGTTATTGACATTAGTGTCACAATAGAAGACCTCGTTTCTTCACCTTCATCTCCATATAATGTTAAAAACGAACTATGATTTCGCAGTCTTAAAATTCTCGAACTAAGAACTGGCACCTGTCTGCCTCAATCCGTCGGTATTAAACTCAATGATCCAATGTTTGCGATGCTATGCGAACCGGTCCGAATCGCCTAGTGGGCGCTTAGTTTAATATGGGATGTAAGTTAAATCATGAGTGGGACGTGGAAACAGTAGTGAAATAATGCCCATGGAGTGTACAGTGTTTGAATGAAAAGATTATAACATTAAAACCTGTCTTTGCAATATTTCTTACTCATGTTTTTGCGATTAAAATGAAAAACAGCATTGCTGTATGGAATTATGTGGAATGACACACGTACTGCACTGAAACTGACAAATGCGCACAACTTTTTCCACAGAGAATACTTTACAGAAGCTGCATGGTAAGAATTTTCATGCGATTCCGAATCTCGTATACGATATCTGGGATTTAGAATCTACGTATGAACGGATTTTTCAGCTGATGGAGCCTTTTTCGCCATATTCATTTCACGTGTAGGATAATTCGAAAGTTGGCTCCAATATAACAAAAATTTCAATTAAATTCATCAATGTATTTGAAAGTTACAGATAGAACTTTTATATGAATGAAATCTGACTGTTTATAATGAAATGGATAATTAAAACAATATAAAACAACCAAATTACAAGTCTAAAGTCTAAAATCTAACCAAATAATTATTTTTTTTCAGGACGACTGTCATTAGTGTCAGTTGTCACTTGGTAGACATGCAGTATACGAGAAAGATTTAATTTTGCACGTCTCGCATCTGTATAACTAATTTTCAGCTGGAAGTTGGTTGAAACCTTGAAAATAAAAATATATTTCATATCAAACAATGTTATCAGATACACAAATCTATTTATTTCAAGTTGGCCTAAAAACTTCCCGAAGAATGTTGAGCTGTGTAGATATATATATTACTGATAGTGAAATATATACATATCTGGCTTGTAGATAAATATTAAAAAAATATAGAATATAAAGTGGAGATAATAGTGTACATAAAAATATAACTGTTTGTCGTGAAAAATATAAATAATTATTACTCTCAAACAACGCCCTTGTTTTGTTTTGAATATGTGATACAAATCTATCAGATTTTTAGTTGAAACTCGCACAAGTGCATTTTTTTCAAATGTTTTTATTTATATTTTATACTGAACTATAGAGTGTGGCTTTGAAATATGTCCTTGAAATAATTATGTTAGCAAATATCTATTGAACATCTGCTGAGATGTAGATAAAATAAGAATGGGAAAATTGTTGAATATTTGTCAATTTATCTATTGTTTTTGATTAATGAAAAATAATAATATTACTGTGTGTGGCAGATGTACCATATACCCAAATTCTTTACCGGTAATGTTTGAAGCTATAAAGTCGATTTTTGTTAATAGGAATTGTACAGAGTGATTTATTAATGAACGTACATAAAATATGACTCTGTGTATAAGAAAAATCCAATATACTATAATAATGAGAATAGAAAAAAAAACTGATATTATGTATTGTGGGAGCTGTTTATTTTGTTTAATAATTGCCGTTGGGGAACTAAAAAAAATAGACATCAATACAAAAACAGTTTTAATAAGAGCATCTAATTGAATAACAACAATGCGCCCAGTTCAGACTCCAAACAATGAGCGTACTAGAAGAATAAACAGACGTATTATTCTATGCCAACATAAACAATGTAAAATTTTCTATTTTGCATGATTCTACAGATGTTGCCATGTCGTATTACTTAAATACTTGAGTTTTTTTCTTGTTCCTCAATGAATCTTTTAATAATTATTATAAATCTCATTCAAACATGAGAGAATGTTCAAAAACTGGATGCCTATTCAAAGGTTTCTGTAACTCTGTATTTTTCAGTGAATATGGCCAAATTGTTAATATTGAATGTTACATTTTTTGACAGCTGTTTGTTTTGATTTTCACCATATTTGTTATGGTTGTTATATTCAACAGTGGTGGATATTGTGAAGAAATTTTAAGGCAGATGCATTAAGGATACTTTATTCTGTACCAGTGACAGGCTGGTCTCAAGCAGCCATGCGATGAATTGTTGGTTCTTTGGGTTTGTTAATTGTTACCAAGAGCTGAAACACAGCACGTCACTGCTATTGGCATCTGTGACCTTAGTGTGTATTGATATCTTTGTTTTGGAATGAGAGAAAATACATAATTTTTAACGGGTGATTCCAAATCAGATTGGATATTTTTAGAGAAGGATAAGGGTGACTGTAATTGTTTATATATTTGGAAGCGTCGGATTCGAGTACTACAATTAGATGCTTCTCTTTCAATAAGGTGCAGTTAAATAAATAAGTAAATAGGGTTTATATTAAAAAAAACTATGGTCGGATGCAAAACTGTTTTAAGAATATATATACAGCTGCTCTATAAATAGTAGATAATGATCATGGCACAAATTTACAAATAACAACAAATTTCATGTATTTACAATTTTTCAGAGTTTTACTTATAGACTATGGGGAAAAAAGTGTCGCGATTTGAAACAGCAGCAAACCCATTCATGCCACCATCGGTTCCAGCACTATGGCGTTCATTTTCTCTTGTGCACCCCCTGAAACCGTGATATGAAACTGTACGCCGTTTGTTACATTTGATAGTAGAATAATAGGAGATCGGTCCAGACTCGACGTTCAAAAATAATCGTGAGGAAAATCTAGGAAAATTGTTGAAATTGTAGATAAATTTTTGGAAATATGTTTTTTTCGTGCTTTCCACACTATTTTACCGGCTAACAATTATTTTTCATTATTATTTCATTCTATTCATTCTATTGCACTAGGTAGATACCGTATAGTTTCAGATGACCTTTTTTGATTAGGAAAATTTCGGAAAATAAACAATTCCCCACAGCTTTGCACACACCTTTTTTTGAACGGCACTACTGTCATATCTTTATTTATATGTTGTATAATCTACAGAAACAAATGCCGTACAGTTTCAAATCACCTTTTTAGAGGGTAGAAAATGAGAGTTTTTAAAAATGTTCCCAGATTTTCCGAACGATTATTTTTGAACGTCATAGAGTCTGGACCGATCTCCTATGATTCTACTATCAAATGTAACAAACGGCGTACAGTGTCAGGGGGTAAAAATTGAGAGTTTTCAACAATTTTCCTAGATTTTCCTCATGATTATTTTTGAACGGCATAGTCTCGATCGATCTCATATGATTCTGCTATTAAATGTAACAAACGGCGTACAGTTTCATATCACGGTTTCAGGGTGTGAAAAATAAAATGTTCAGTTTTCCACTGCGCTTTTCTGCACAAGAGAAAATGAACGCCATAGTGCTGGAACCGATGGTGGCATGATAAACTATCGTTCTGAATGCGTTTGCTGCTGTTTCAAATCGCGACACTTTTTTCACCATGGGCTCATAGTCTATTATTTGAAACAATCATCTATGAGTATATTATATATAATGTGTTTTGTTTAAGTAGTTTAACGTTGTTTAAAATATTTTTAATTTGTATCAAACATAACCTAATATGAACCTAATATGAAAAATACCAGGTGTCCCTTTGTAAATTTTAAATAAATAAAGACAAAATCAAAAATGGGAATAATAAATATAATAACTTGTATATCTGCCGATGGAAAAAGTGACAGACAGAAAAAAAAGATGACACTTACCTTGATGCTTATGCCTGATTCCTAAACTGAATCAGTATCATTGGTTGATTTATCGAGAAAAGCAACTGAAGAAGCTATACAGAAGGGGAAGGAAAAATAACCTAACCAATAACCTTTCCCCTTCTGTATAGCTTCTTCAATCATTTTCCTCGTCCTTCTCGAAAAATTAACCAATGATCCTGATTTAGTTTATGACTACGCTTAGCAACGTCGGTAAAGAGAGCTAAATTTATAGGCTCATCTAATAAACTAGGCAATTAAATAAACGTCATCGATCCAATTCATTTGCCTATAACTGTTTGATCAAATGACTGAATATCATTCAGGTCGCTAGTTGAACGGCGCTATTTACTACACTCTGATTTACTAAAGATGCTGGGCCGCTAGGCTATTGACTGAGCCTGGACTGGACCAGATTGTACTGGTAATTAAGATAGTTGACTGCGACAAATACAATAACATCACTGGCTAGTCCATTGACATGCTTAGCTGCGTATAGCTATAGATAGCTGCTCGCAATATTAAAGTCGGCTTGTCATATAACGAACTCTATCGCTGTGTCCAATTCTGGCAAAAAACGTATAATGGGAAGCCTGATATTTAGACTAACAAGTCCCTTGTTGTTATATTATGGTTTTTATGTACGCTCATCTAAATTATCAAAAAAACTATTGGGATAAAGTTGTAAATAATAATGTATACAGACAGTCTGACAACAATCATTAATGCTTTAGACCTGACCTATGCAACGTAAAAACTAATGCTCTAATACTTTTTATACGTTGCAATCAATATTTTATACGAATATAAAATGACCATTGTTATTGGTTTCTCTATTTGTAATTGTACAGGTAGAAATTGGGGGTATTCTTAACCACTTGGCACAATCCGCAATTGGATTTCGGTGCGTGATGTAGATTCATCTAAAACGTCAAGCACATAATCAATCACCAACATTTTATAGTGTTTCAATATATCAATATAACTTTAGAGGCTACTTCGAACATTATTTTCACCGCATTTACCTGCTCCCTATATATGTAG
>CAJUYH010008287.1:0-15743 GCA_910591685.1 Galerucella tenella | reverse complement strand
CCACGTTTTGTGAATTATTTGGATGTGATCGTATAATTATTGGTTCCGTTAATTCGTTGCACTTAATATTGGTGATTATAAACTGAAGGTTCAATGGTATTTTATTGTTGTGTGTTTAAATTGTAGCTACAGAAATAACGAAGTTCATATGCACCGTTTTCCCATTAAAGATATACTTTGGTAAGTGATATTTTAGCATTGAAATGGTGTATAATGTCAATTATTTTTAATTTTTGTTATAAATTTAGCTGGTAGTGGTGAAAACTGTGTTTACACCATGGTAATGAAGACATTCATCCTCTCACCGTATTCCGCTCGCGAAATAATTTTGGTGCTCGGTCAATAATAATAGTCTTCACCACCTTGGTGTATAATAAATATACTATTTCATGCATGTTTTGGTGTCCTGCATGATGAAAATTATGTTTCTAGTTCAAAATAATAATTGTCCAGCCTCTATATACTTACCATCATCAGCTACAGCATGAGCTTCCAATAAAACGGAATAACAGGTACAAGTTCTAGTTTTCTGAGTATAAACACATTCTCTCAAAGTTTGTAACCGATTCATATGAATAACAGTAGTTGTAATAGTGACCAATACACACGTTAAGGCACATACTAGACAGCAAAGCCCACATACCTTTATCTAAAACAGAAAAAAGTAGAAAAATATGTTAATAGGTGGAGTTTGTATTAAATCAAATCAACACATGGTCGTCCCTTCTTATCTACAATTGATCTATGACAAACTTCATACCAATTTATTCCACTATGTGAAAAATATTTGTGGGATCCATGATTAGAGTATTCCTCGTATAATAATTATCAATACTAATATTATCGAATAAAATCAATAAATAACAAATTCCACAACAAAACTGTAACTTATATATCACTACACCGGCTACACAAATTATATTTGAATCGTCAGGATGGAGAAATTAAACTAACTGAACAAACAATAAAAGATCAAACGTTCTCATTGCAATGCAGTTTAAATGGGCGAAACTCGAATAAATCTTGTGTCAAGATATACAGTCGACAGAAGCAACCAAAAGCTCTGGGTAGGCGTGTCCAATGTGTCCATACTGTCCATGTCGCTGTAGGTGTATTTTTGTGGTAACAATCGATAGCTTCAACCGAAAACCAATTATCGATACCATACATGTCAACTGTCAAAAGATATGTTTACTCTGCTTACACATTTAAAATTATCTTACAAAATGGTGGCCATCCACCATTTTGATTGATGACGTCACGAAATACTATCAAAAACTTTGCATATTGTGTACCCTATTCAAGACACCCAAACAATTATTAATTTAAGTTCTAGGGTTCATAAAATAGATAGGGGTAAGACTTTAGACGGGCACTGTAGATTATATACCATTATTCAATCAATAACATTGTCAAGTTTCACATCACAAAAAAACAAATTCCAAAAATGAATGAGTCTTGACGAATACATAAGAAATATAAAAGCAAAGATTCTTAATGACTGCTGACATGGAATATTGAATAGAATGCAGTCCAGTGTTCACGATATCAAGAGAAAATTATCCGAATGTACCTATAATCAGTGACTATAGTTACTGCTATAATTCAAATTATCAGAATTTGTCAAAATCTCCAAAAGGACGTACCATGTTGTCTAAATGAAAGACTTATCTTCTTATATACAGGGTGTACCAACCTTACGACAAACTTCGGTATATGGGTTATTTTGAAAAAAATGTATTAACAAAAATAGTAGATGTGTTGAAGGTCCATATTTTGAAATTATATCGAACTATACAGAGTGCTGCATAACTCCGTTACAAACCAAACATGTGATTTTTCAAATGGGAACCCCTGTATATTATACCGAATTCGCATTGGTTACATTTTTTTGAAGCTTTTGATATGAGGTTTTGCCTTCAAAAGATATGGACACGTTTATGTGAAAATCGTAGGTAAATCAACGCTCTGTAGCTTGTTACGTTGTACGTTGAAGAAAAAAAATGTATTTTGCCAAACAGAGCTTTGTAATATGATGCAATATATCCGTATCCTATTAAATTTCAATTATATTCTTTCTTGTATACAGGGTGAACGGAAACTCGAATTTTCTTTTTCTTTCTTATTTCAAATGGAACACCCCGTATTTTATATCAAAAATAGAATCTTCGATTATGTAACTTTAATTTTTGTCAAGCATTCCCCATACCCAAAGTTTATAAAAATACAGTTATTTTGTAATATTCATTGTAAAATATAACTACTGACCTACTTATTATGTGAAAGACTTAAACGTTGTAGGTAGCAGAAAATCCCAATTAATAATAAATTTTAGTGAACAATTTATTCTCAACAAAACTAGCCACCAAAAGTATAATCCCAACCGTAATATTAAACTAAAGGTTCAAAATGTTAACCGTTAACATCCTTGCCATGCTGCAGAATAGTTCAAATGATTGACTAACATTTCTCAGCATATCAACGTTAGCAGATCGAAATTCCGCACTAATTATCTCTTTCATGTTATCTCTCATAGCCAGGGATTTCATAAACTTATTCCTCACAAGACTCGAAAAAAATGAATATACTTTTGCTAAATCGGGTGACCGAGCTAGCCAATCAGTTGGGCCCCCTCTCACAGCATTGCATTGATGTTAACGGTGAACACTTTGAACCTTCAGCTTAATATTACGGTTAGGATTATAATTTTGGTAGCTAGTTTTGTTTAGAATAAATTATTCATTAAAATTTATCATTATTCAGGATTTTTTGTTACATACAACATTTATTGCTTTCACATAATAGATCAATACTTATAATAATAGTTCACAATAAATATTACCAGATAACTCTGTTTTCATAAACTTTGGGTATAGGGAATGATTGACAAAAATTAAAGTTACATAATCGAAGATTCTATTTTTGCTATAAAATACAGGGTGCTCCAATTGAAAGAAGAAAGAAAATGACAGGTTCTAGTTTCCGTTCACCCTGTATACAAGAGAAAATATAATTGAAATTTAATAGGATACGGAGATATTGCATCATATTACAAAACTTTGGCAAAATAAATTTTTTTTCTTCAACGTACAACAAGCTACAGAGCGTTGATTTACCACGATTTTCACATAAACGTGTCCATATCTTTTGAAGGACTTTGTATAACGTGGCAAAACCTTATATCAAAAGTTTCAAAAAATGTGACCAATCTGAATTCAGTATATTATACAGGGGTTCCCACTTGAAAAATCATATGTTTGGTTTGCAACGGAGTTATGCAGCACTCTGTATAGTTCGATATAATTTCGACATATGGACCTTCAGCACATCTACTATTTATGTTTATAACATTTTTCGATATCTCTTAAAATAACCCATATACCGAAGTTTGTCATAAGATTGGTCACTCTGTATAAGCTGAAAAGCGACAAGCGCATGAGATCGTTGCTGACAATTAGGACACAACAGACAAATATTGAGGTAAGCAGCAAAAATGGAGGAAAAGTGTACTCTTTTTAGATTTCCAAGCTTTCGTAAATATCTATTTACATCTTCAGGGAGCTACAAAAGTGAGAAAAAGACACAACTTACAAAACAGCCCGCTACAACTTACGCTAATCGAGAATGTATCTTTGATGTAATAATCGGGAAAAGCATTAAGCAATTATTTGAAAAAAAAAACAATCCAAATTACTTTAAGAGCCCTAGTTACAGTCACTTAACAGTCACATTGTAAAATAATTAAAAAGTTAAAATATAAAAATTCATTTTCAAAACATAGTGAGAAACCACACAAACACGTGTGTTTATATAAATACAGTGTTATTCAAAAGTCCCCTCCCCCCTCGTATCCTTTGAAAGGCTACACTGACATTAATAAAATTTGGTGGGTGAAAATCTACGAATGGCAACAGGTGACGTAATAGTAATAGATGACGTCACAGTGCCACACTGGCCAATAATTTTAAATAGGACCTTATGGCAAATAATATCTCGTTTGGAAGCCATTGACATTGGCTACATAGCCATATTCATTTTGTTTGGAATTGAACTAATTTTGACGGATAAATTAAATAAATACCAAAATTATTATTTCACATTTAAAATTGGAGATTTGTCAGTCCGCCTTTTTTAGTTGTCAAAAAAAGACGTTTTTAATTTAATAGTATTTTCGTGCAACCGGACGCAAAACAAGCATTTTGCAGCCGCAACATAGGCCGCAAAATGATATTTTGCGGCCGTTACCCAGATAATGATATTTTGCGGCCGTTACCCAGAGTGACGGCCGACAAAAATTTATATGGCCGTTCCCATAGTGACTGCCGGCAAACTGAACGCCACTACAGCATTTGACATTTCTGAAATATGACAATAACAATGTATTTCGAACCAAAAACTAACTGTCTTTTCTAAAGAGACATAATGTTTATTGAAATTATGTAATTTTCACGGTTGCACGAAAAATATTGTGTATACTATGGCCGCGAAATGTTTTCGCGACCTCGAGATTATCTTGCCTCGGCCGGAGCGGCCTCGGCGATAATCTCTCTCTCGGAACGCGAAAAAGCATTTTGCGGCCTTAGTATACAAATAACTATTGTTGCTTTGCAAAGTTTTTCTAAATAGCTTAAATATTTAATTTTATTATTGTTTAACGAGACGTTTAAGGTACGTACTCAAGCCGACAAAGTAGCAGCTATCTTAAGAATTGGTGAATCTAGAAGGAATCTCCATGAAGCGGAACGTTTATTTAATGAGAGATACCCAGATCGCCCTATCTCGAGAACTTATTTGAGGGAGCTTCTTCACAAGTTTGAAGCAACAGGTAGTGTTCAAGATGCCAAACGATCTGGTCAACCAGCATTTAGTGATGATAAAAAAATTTATATAGTTGCTTGAATGGTAGTAAACCATACATTCTCTTCAACTAAAGTTGCGTCTATCTGTAAGTAAAAGTACAGTACAGAGTGTTATGACAAATAAAATTAGTCAAAACTCACATTACACAAAAACAATTTGTTTTAGTGACGAAAGTACTTTTTGCCTCAATGGAAATGTGAATACACAAAATGTAAGGTATTGGAGGTACACCAATCCTCACACCTTTCGTGAACAACATACCCAATTTCCAGTCTGTTTTCCTAAATTCAAATTTAAACGGTGAAGTGTATCTGGAGATGTTACAAAATGCAATTGAGCCGTTAATTCTTGAAATTCTGGAAGATAATCCAGATGAATTCGGCCATCTGGAAATAACAAGATGGTGCTCCTGCACATTATTATGATGCAGTAAGAGGTTACCTGGATGGAGAATATCGAGGTAGATGGATCGGCCGGCGAGGTCCTATAGAATGGCCACCTCGGTCACCAGATCTGACACCATTAGATTTTAGGGTTAACTAATAGGATGTATTACTGTCAGGAAGTAGACGGAGCACATTTCGAACACTTGCTATAAGAATCCATTGTTGATATTTGAATCATTAAATTTAAAAAAATAATTTCAATAATTTTGGTATTTATTTAATTTATCCGTCAAAATAAGTTTAAGCCCAAACAAAATTGATATGGCTATGTAGCCAATTCAAATGCCTTTCAAACGAGATATCACTTGCCATAAGGTTCTATTTAAAATTATTGACCAGAGTGGCACTGTAACGTCATCTATTACTATTACGTCACCTGTTACCATTCGTAGAGAAGTTTACAACACTTTATTTTCACCCTCCAAATTTTATTTATGTAAGTGTAGCCGTTCAAAAGATACGAGGGGGGAGGGTACTTTTGAATAGCACATATACAGGGTAGGGCAATCTTCTGACATCGGAGGATTACATCGTTGTGGTGAGAGATAGAACTTTATGATTTTGTGTGAGCTAATACAGTTACTGAGGGCACATTTTGAAAATACTTTCGATTCTACAGGGTGTTCCAAAACCACGTAGCAGCACAAACTTACATTTTTTAAATGGAACATACTATATTTTGTTCAAGAATCGGAAAGATCTCACCGAGAGCGTTACAAAAATATAGCACTCTAATATATTATAAGGGTGTTTTACAAAGATATGGCCAGTTATTAGCAAAAAAGACCTCCTCTTTAATACTCTGCAAAACAGTGAATTGGAATAAATCAACAGGTTTTTGTATTCAAATGTCATACACACATCATTGGCTATGCTCAGTATTAATTACTTTTTTCATTTGTGGCTTCTTTAATACAGGGTGAAACAAAACGCAAATCAAGCAATATCTCAAAATTTTTAAATGAATCACCCTATAAGTATTTTCACAATTTGTTAGTACAATTAATAATATTTCAAACGATGTAGTACATTTAGGGCATAAGTTAATGGAACATCGTAAATATTTTATGATAATGGTCAAAAACAAGTATTTTACGTACACAAATAAAATGGTATTAAATTTTCACATGCAACATCTTGTGAATTTTAACATTTCTAAGGCATAAATTCTAATCGTAATTTTGGATGCATCTAAAATATCTTTGACTCCTACTCTTACCATTAGAGGAAGGAAAGAAGGAATTATGTTGGAAGAAATATTTTTGTTTACTGTAAGTAGGCTATTAGCATGTACCTGTAATGAAGATGTTCATGCAAGAAACTAAAAAATTGAGATTTAAACTGAGAAATAACATGGTTTTATCTTCTCAGTTCTAGTTTTAAATTAATCTTAGTTTTGAATTCTTCTTGCATGAATCCACCTTTACTCTTGAGATACGAATGTTTTTTCTGGAACTGTTCGAGTGATAATGGAATTCGTTATTTATTAATTCCATTGCATTACCATCCAGTGATGTAATTATTTTAATAATAGAATATTATATAAATCTTCAACCATCTGAAGCCTTAAAAAATCAAGGTTAATTTTGTACATGTGAATACCTCATTATTATTCTAATCGGACCTTTCGTTCAGAAGTAACGATGGTATGAAATAGGGAAAATGTTAAAATTGGGAAGTGAGCATCACCAAGCTGAGCCGGGATCTAGTTTGATATAAAATCACTCATGAATAATACAATTCTCTATTACATTGGATTTTATTTGTAATATTTTATATCTAACACTTATATATTAAATTCTTACTTCAATAGTCGCAAGGTTGACAGGTGTGCAAATGATAAATTATAATTGCAGCTTTCCTTTCAGAGTGGACACATATTGCCATAAATCAAGGGATGCAAGTTTCGAATAAAGCATGGAAACAGTATCTTTTATAATTAGTGTCAATTCCATCTAAATAAAATAACTGGTTTTCAGAACCACACACTCAATTTTTTGTGTACCTACTGGTTGCATAACGAAGGAAATACATTATTCGTTAGAAGAAAAATGAATTGTCACTCACCAAATAACTATATCTGTTTTTTCTTCTTGCTAGACTCATCACACAAATTCCCGTCAGTATTAACTGGAAAAAAAACATGTACTTACATTGAATAGATGAGGCTTTTACTTGATGTAGATCCATAGTAAGTTATGAAATCCAACAATTTCATTTTGTTAAATTTACATTGTATTTAAACATAAAGTGACGCGTTTCGCTAACACAGTAGCTTTTTCAAACGAACAAAATAAAATTGTTTGATTTCAAAACTTATAATGTACTTATACATATACTTATGTGTACTTATTTTTGGTAGTTATGGTTTTTCAAAGTACTCTGATGTTTAAAAGGGTTTAGGTAAGAAACCATTTACTGCTTTCATCACCAATGAAACTATTAACTTTGTCCATATTCAACAACGTGAGAATTTGAATGAAATTTAACATGAAAATATAATTCTTTTCAAATTTCTTACCATAGTTGCAGGCACAAATGTTGGTATCGTTTCAAAATAGCCAAGAGTGGAAGTATACGACCTGAGTAAAAAATAGACAGCTAAAAATAAAGCTCCAAGAATTGTGGCAAGACCTCCGCAAGCGCAGCACCAAAACACATATTTTCGAATACCTCCTCCACTATGGCTAGCTGAAAACAATCCATAAAATGTTAGAGAATACGAAAATAGATAAATTGTGATAAAACAATATTTGTCATAGGCAATAGTATGATACTATTATAAATGCTTGCAGAGTACTTAAAAATCAAAGAACAAAGACCGTTCACTAAGAAGCAACAACTTCTTCCCTGGCTTTATGTCATTAAATTACACTCCAAAGTTGAACGATCTTGTTATATTTGCAAGATATACCTATCCAACCATTTTAGTTCGCAATTCGAAAGGACAACATTACTTAAAGACCTGTTTCGGCGTATTCGCGCCTCATCAGTATAAGGTGGATATCATTCGTCCAGAAGGTCTGAGAGCATAAATCCAGACTGGAGAAATCATAAATATCGCACAAATACATCATATTCACAATATGGCGTTTTATATATAAGAAAAGGATTCAAAAATTATGTTTAGGTTTGGTGAAACATGGAGCAGAATCATTTCATTTTAATTTAGAGGACATTCTAAATCACTATGGAGGGATTTTTTATGTACTGATAAATAAACTGGAATTATTCGGAAAGCTGCAATCTTCTTCTCGGCACTGTCAGACACATTGATCCACAAGGTTATCTATACAGAGTTGCTGAAAAGTCTCGCACCAAGGGATTATTTTTGAAAGGGATAAAGGAAAAGTTCTGAAATTCTAGGACGATGGATGAGACTCTATTCTGCATATTTTAGAGCAAACGTCAAATGTTCTTGACGTCAGCGTTTAGCGTACGGCCGCCATCTTGAATTTTTTCAAACCACCTAGTTCGTGTGACCCATCTTAAAAAAGCTTATTTTTTTCTCTTTCCAAAAATAATCCCAATGTATCACTTTACTACTACAGAATGTCGTACAAAATATCGTTTTCATTTTTATAAATTAAAGTGTACCGTACTTACTAATTATTTGGACTTGTAGATTTTCAAAATAGAACAAAAAACAATAGTAGGCATTAAAAACGTCAACCACATCATTAGTTCATTATTTATGTACAAATTGTCAAAACTGATACTAATTTCAAATTAGCACGAAATTTAAAAGTAAATTAAGAATAATGGCACATTTATCAGAAAAACAACGCATCCAAATATTAATGTTAGTTGGATATGGTGATCGCAAACGTACCCATGACGGAGTAACTCATCTTTTTAACTATAAGTAGATCTACAGTGACGAGATTAGTGAATAAATTCAATGAAACTGGTAGTGTAAAAGATATTCCTAGGTCTGGTAGACCGAAAAGTGCAACTAATGAAGGTACAACTTTAGATGTTCTATTAGATGTTCAAGAAAACCCTAAAACATCTACAAGTATATTGGCAAGAAATCACGGCATTTCTAGACAGTCTATACAAACTATTCTGAATAAGAATAAATGTCATCCTTATGAAGTTCAAAATCTTCAACAATTGGGCGAGGATGATTTTGATAGGCGATTACAATTTTGTGAAATAGTTACAGAGAAAGTAAGGATGCGAAACAATTTCTTAGATTTTTTAGTATTCAGTGATGAAGCCACATTTTGCTTGAACGGTTCTGTTAACAGACATAATAATTGTCGGTACTGGTCAGATTGCAATCCGCACTGGATGGAGGAGGTTCATACACAGCGTCCACAAAAAGTAAATGTGTGGGCGGGTTTGGTGAAAAACCATTAGATCGGTCCTTTTTTTATTGAAGGTACGCTAACCGGTGCTATTTTAAATATCTTGACTTACGCCAAAATGAAATTATACCTGAAATAAATCGATTATTTCCTAATATGAACGTATACTTTCAACAAGGTGGCGCACCTCCACGTTAGGCAATATTTAAATAAAATTTTCCCTCAGAGATGGATTGGTCGGAGAGGTGCAATTGAGTGGCCGGCAAGACACCACTTGATTTTTTTCTCTGGGGCTACCTGAAAGACCGCGTTTATGTAAACAGACCAACTAACTTAAACGATTTAAAGGATCGCATACGTCTCGGAATGCAGGGAATGACTCCACAAATGATCAACGGTTCTATTCGTAGCTTCGAAGAGAGATTGTATCATTGTCAACAAACAAATGGTTTAAGCACTTATTGTAATGAAGTATTTGCAGCTTAGACAATTGTTTAGTTTATAAATTCCTGTAACACGCAGTTTTGATTAAAATTATAATTATAATATTTTTGCTAATTTTCTATCATAATATCCGAGTTAACATTTGACATTTGCACTAAAATAATATATGCAGAATAAAGTCTTATTTATCGTCCTAGAATTTCATAACTTTCCCTTTATCCGTTTCAAAGATAATCCCTTGGTGCGAGACTTTTCAGCAACACTGTATATTGGAGACTACTCTTACGATTTGTATAAAAATTGGCATAGGTGGAAAACAAGTTATGGCAAATTTACGGTTATACCGAAAGTTGACGACAACTAGATAATCAATGGGCCTGTTTAGCTGGTCTCGACGGTTGAAAAATACACAACGTAACCTAGTTTAACACTTTGATAGAGTCAAGTGAAATAATAATCCAGGAAGGAGAATGTCTACGTAGTTTTACTATATTTTTCATTATTATACACAATAATGCTCTACTCTAAAAAAACAATTCAAACAATAATTGGAATTTATCGTATGAAATAGTTATTTATGTATTAAGAGCGAAAAGTGATACATTATTGCTTGAGAGTGATGGTTACCGGTAATTACTATAAAACAATAATGTCACGTTTTTGCTCGTAATAAATACAACATTTTTTTGCAATCACTCGATTGTAACTATTAAAACCAAATATGAAGTAGAATTCATGGAAACTTTTAAAATCTGTCAGTTTAAATATGTCAATTCAAATATGTTTCAAATACAATTGTGTTTGTAGTATCGGTTGTTATGGGCAACGAGCGTTTTGCCATTTTTTACGCTCGGCGAGTAACTCTCCTCAAGAAACGTCAACTTTTCGTTGTCAATGGCAAGCGAAAAAGTCTGCTTTTCAATGTGATCGTAGAAAAAAAAACAATTATCTAGCTCCCACATTATTGGTCAGGTATACTTCAAGAGAATGCTGAATGAATTACTATCAATTACCAGCATTAACCGTACTCAGTGCCTCACAGAATAGTCTTTCTTCGTCTTCAATTTTAAACGTCGTATTTCTTCATGCTTCACCTTTGCCCACACTAGCTCCAAGGTATTAAGTCAACAATCATAAAATTTATATCCATGTTATCCACAACAGTTCGGTATAGGTATTCAAACAGAGTAGACGTGTATACGGAAGCCGAGCATATCGAGTGTTTAAACTATTGTAGGTAGAAGACAAGAGATGTCAACAGTGGAAAAAGATCCACCCGATAGAGGAAAAAACAATATCAAATATGTGGAAATTAACATGGAGACAGAATCAGATGCAAAACGAAATAGGGAAAATGAGGTAGATAACGAAATGACAAAAAAAGTAAAACTATCAGACAAGGTTATTACGGAAACTAATGTAAGTATTGAACAAAACCAATTGAATGTAAACAATAAAAATATGTATTCTAAATCCGATCAGGGTCCTTATTATGTATTTATTCAAAATAAAGAAGGCAATATTGGCAAACTCCATAAAATTGGTACTGCACGATTAATTTTAAATGCAATACCAGAGATACAAAATAATATCGTCAATATGACGGTAATCGGATTAAATAAAATTAAAGTAGAACTGAACTCATTTGAGAGTGCTAATAAATTGATAAAATCAAAAATCTTAGAGGGAAAAAAGTATGAAGCGTATATTCCAGTATTTTACACACAAAAAAAGGTGTAATTAAACATATAGATTTAGATTTAACGAATGAAGAATTAACAAATATCATTAAGCCTAGATATGGAAATACATTAGAGGTCGTTAATGTCAGAAGAATGATCATAAAGAAAAATGGAGAGACTATTCCTACATCAACTATTGTAGTCACCTTTAAGGGTCAGATGATACCTAACCAAGTAGTGATAGAAAAACTTGTTTACGATGTCGAATTATATATACCAAAAGTAGTGCAATGCTTAAAATGTATGAGATACGGACATCTAAGTACTCAATGCAGGGGGAAAACACGTTGTAGACATTGTGGGGATGAGCATGACACAGAAAATTGTCAAAAAACTAGTGAACCTCCTTGTATTCTATGCGGGGGTGATCATGCAGCGACGGATAGAAAAAAATGCGACGAGTTTGATAAACAGAAAACTATTAAAAACATTATGGTAACTGAAAATATATCATATATTGAAGCAAAAAATAAACAAGAAAAAAGCTATGCAAATGTTATTAAAAATAAAAATAATAATTCGAACTCAAGTAATTATTATACAACTTATATTAGAAAACAACGCGATAACGGTAATAATTGCAGCTCTCAGGCGTCTACGTCCGGTTATTCGGAAGAACATAGAGCTGTACTTGAAATGCCAAAGATCCGATCTCAAACAGTATATGGGAAATCCCAAAATCCTCTTAATCATCAATCACACAGTATCTCTAATACGCAACCAACAATAGAGGCAATAAAATTATGCGATACCATAGTAAATGCTATAAAAGAATTGTTAGATAACCATACAGAGTCATTCAAAGATAACAAATTAAGAGGAGAATTATTAAAAAAATTAAATGAATTTTTTGATGAACAATAACTCCAATTTCAACATTTTACAGTACAATATAAGATCAATTACACATAACAAAGGGGTATTTGAAAAATTTCTATTTGACCACAATATTCATATAAGTTTAGTCAGTGAGACCTGGTTAAAGACAAATCAAAAAATATCTTTTAGTGGGTACCATATATTTAGGCTAGATAGAGAAGATGGCTATGGAGGGGTAGGTATACTTCTCAAAAAAAGTTTTCCATTTCATGGGACAATACCACCTTATAATTTGAGAGAAGTGATGTGTACGTCTTTAAGTGTGAAAATAAATAGATCAATGGAAATAAACTTTTATTCATTATATGCAAAACCGAAATTGAATATATCTGAGAGGGAATGGACACAATTTTTTGATAGCTTGGAAAAACCATTTGTAGTAGCAGGTGATTTGAATTGTCACCATTATGGGTGGGGTTGTGATATTACTGATAGAGCAGGAGTAAACCTACTTGCAGCAATAGAAAATGCAAATTTAGTATTTCTTAACAACGGTGATCAAACTCTAATTCCTACACCCAATCAAATAAATAAATCGGCAGTTGATCTTACCATAGTAACACCAGATATAGTTACGTTATGCAATTGGCATACGCAACAAATGACGTTAGGTTCAGACCACTTCCCTATACTTATAAAAGTACAGATGGAAGTGTCAAATAAAATTACAAATTTAAAAAGATGGAACCTAAACAAAGCCAATTGGCCACTTTTCTCTGAACGCATGGAATATGGCACCTCTAGTAAGAATATTACATATTACAATGAATTTATAAATGAACTAAACCAAGCAGCAGAATATTCCATTCCCAAAAAGAAAAAAGTGGTCAACCCAAAATTTAATAAACATTGGTGGAATCAAGAATGCGATATTTCATTGAAAAATCAAAAAGAAGCCCTTTTGCGATTTACAGAAAAGTCGAATTCTGAAAATTACATTCAATTAAAAAAAATGATGGCTATAACGAAAAGAGTTTTAAAAAAACGCAAGAGGGAATCTTGGAGATTATTTTGCGCTAATCTAAACAAAAATTCACCCATCAAAGAAATCTGGACAGAAGTCAGAAAAACACTTATATCGAACCAATAAGTAGACTAAGCCCAGGAGAATGGTCGACCGATTTTATAAATAAGATAACACCTCAATGGGCAGAAGAAGATATTGATAGTATACTACAAGTGAAGGATGACATTGTTGATGATACAAGTGATCAGCTATGCAGAAAATTTTCTATGAGTGAACTTAGAGATAGTCTCAGATCACACAAAAACACAGCTCCTGGAGTAGATAATATTCATTATATAATGCTATTCAACCTCCCTACGTCATGTCAAAAAATTTTGTTGGAAATAATAAATAATATTTGGAGAAGAGGATCATATCCAGAAGATTGGAAGGAATACATTGTTATTCCCATCCCAAAACCGCACAAAAATCCAGAAGTAGCAGAATCATATAGGGGAATATCATTAGCTTCCTGTATACTAAAAACATTTGAACGCATGGTCAAGACAAGAATGGAACAATGGCTTGAAACAAATAAGAAGTTACCAAAAAACCAGTTTGGTTTTAGGAAATCACACTCTACGATAGAAAATGTAGCTCATCTAGTAATAGATGCAAATCTATCTTTCTCAAAAAACAAGTCAGTTATAGCTATTTTTGTAGATATTGAAGGAGCTTATGATAATGTGAATCTACGAATTTTATTCCAACAAATGATTCGAATCGGATTTAGTCACACATTTTCTCAGAGAATTATTAAGTTATATATTAATAGAATTATATTCATCAAAATAGATGAAGAGATTACAGGACCCAGAACAACCTCCCTGGGCATACCCCAGGGCAGTATTTTGAGTCCTCTCCTTAATATTATATATACCTATGATTTAGAAAATCTGGTGAACCGGCGTAAAGAAGTAACAGTGCTGGAGTTTGCTGATGATATATGTGCTTATGTTGACAATTGCGATATAGAGGATGGATGCAATTACCTTAGTAAATTTTTTGAAATACTAAAAGATTGGTGTTTTCAAAAAGGTCTGACTATATCCTTGAAAAAAACCAAGGCATGTATATTTAGTAGGAATAGAAAAATTCCAAACGAAATTATGTTACAGAATACTGCATTCTCTACATGCCCAAGTGTAACTTACTTAGGTGTGACGATGGACCGAAAACTTCTGTGGAAAGAACATATAGAGAAAATAACCAAGAAATGTGAAAAAGGCTTGAATATTTTAAGGGCTGTAAGTTCCTACAAATGGGGAGCGGATCTCTACTACTATACAGGTCATACATAAGATCCATATTTGACTACGGATCTATCCTGTATTCGCAAGAAGCTGCAACTCACTTAAAAAAGTTAGAAACTGTGACAAATAGAGGCTTAAGACTAGCGATAGGGGCCTTAAATAGTACGCCTATCTCTAACTTATATGTCGAATGCTGCGAGATGCCCCTCAACCATAGGAGAGAATTTTTATGTAGTAAGTTCCTAATGAAAGCAATGTTCAAAAACAGTAGTCTAGTTAATAAAATACACAAACTATATGTATATGACTTAACCTGTGAATACTGGAGAAGAAAAAAATCCTTATTAATGTGTGAATCATATGCAGAATGTCTAGAACTCACAGAACATATGTATAAAAATAATGTGATTCCCTTATACCAAACAAATTTAACGATATTAAATGAAATTAAGGTAGATTATTTGAGAGATTACTCTATATATCCCCCTGCCGTCAGAAACATACTTTTTACCTCCGATATAAAATACAAATATCCTGATTATCATTTAATATTTACCGATGCATCAAAAAAAGGTGATGATGCTTCCTGTGCTTTCTGGGATCCAAAAGAGAATTTTTTCAATTCAATAAAACTACCAAAAAATTTTTCAATATACTCTGCAGAACAATTAGCATTACGAGAAGCTCTAACCTATGTTAAAACAAAATTGACAAACAAAAAACATATCTTAATAATCTCGGATTGTAAATGTGTTCTACAAAAACTAAAACATCTATCTAGTAAACATAAATTGAATTAT
>CAJUYH010008286.1:0-15743 GCA_910591685.1 Galerucella tenella | reverse complement strand
ACCTGCCATAGGCGTATCATTAAATATTAAATTAACAAGATATAACAATAATAATCAGGAAAAATTCACCCTGAAAATTGCTGGAATGATCGTTTATAATTTCCACAATAAAAAAAATTACGATGCCCACACAACCCTCACAATGATAGAGTTTAAATCACAAACCATAAAGACACCGTCACCACGAACGATGGATTTGGCTTGCTACAATTTTCTGTGACATTATTTTCGGCTCGGATAGTCGCATAGAAAGAAAAGGAAGCTGGAATGATTTTTCTCATTATTATAAACAATTAACCTCTCCCACTATTGTTTCCAGTGGTATTTTTTCATTGTTAAATTTGTGCGAATACCCGTTTCATACAAATTTGGGGAAATAGCCAGTCAGTACAGCGTGGTAATGTCCCTTGGCGCTTTTTAAAGTGTATAGCTTTATCCAAATACATAGTAAAGGTACATGTTCTAGCTTAATTATGTAAAAATGGTTAATACGTGAGTGTCTCGTTTTAATGTATGGCACAATCTTCTTGTTTCCCTATTTAATGTTCCCAAAGTTCATTGTGATTCGTTTTATTTGTTTTATAAAAGTTTTATAACGAAAAACATTGAAGTTTAGAATAAAATATTTGATTAATTTTCTTATCGACACAACAGACAATTCGAAATTAAATGAAATGCTATTTCACTCAGCGTCTGGGATTTTAATCTACTTAAAGTGATTAGTACAAAAGTAAAAAGTTTTTTGGTTCAAATGACATCGTTAGCAAATATTCAAATGAGTTCATGTTCAGTGCTGCGTGAATGATACCTACTTGAAGGTTGAATCGAGAACAAAAATATTTCTCCTGGTAAGGGTTTTCAGAGATCCCTTAATAATACAATCCAATT
Source organism: Galerucella tenella (assembly GCA_910591685.1). NCBI lineage: Eukaryota > Metazoa > Arthropoda > Insecta > Coleoptera > Chrysomelidae > Galerucella > Galerucella tenella. Next base: position 14,855 of record CAJUYH010008286.1, on the reverse strand, counting down.
ATATATGTTTAATAAGTATTATCAAGCTACCTGAAATTAGTTCAAAAATGAGGGTCCTACATTCATAGTTTTCTACAGATTTGCTCTGATCTAAGAGTGGAATTAATTGGGAAGGATTTATCCTTTGGAGCCCGATTGTTTGGAGTAGTCGAAGATAGCACGTGGCATAAAAATCTTGGAATCCCTCGATTGTTAATAGTTATTCAACCAACAAGTATATTAATGAAAGCCATTAACAATCGTTAATGTTCAAGATTGTTAATTGCCCTTTTAATACTCGTGTTAGTTACAGAGCTTTTCCGTCGACTGTATCAGTTGTATTCGTTTTTCGTTATTTAAAAACCAAAAATATTCATTTGTTTCATAGGTAAGTACTGTCAAAAATAAATCCTGACATTGAAATGTCACAAAGATGGTCGAAAAGCAAAGTTTTGTCAATATATGTTTCAACTCTTGTTGGAAAAAATAGTCCTTGAGGAGTTATTGTTTTTAATCTTCATATTATATAACTAGACCAAAAAATATTATAGTTGAAATTTTCCCATAACTTTTTTAAAATATTTTTGCAACGTACCAAATGTATTTTTGTATAATTGGCCACTAGTAACAACAAACGTTATTGGTATTGGTCTAATAATTCACTATTGCAAATAATTTTCAGCTTTATTCTCGGTAGGGTGATATTTTTTAAACGCGAATAAATCGTGATTGTCGGTACAGCTGTACTAGCAATCATTTTAAAAAGTAAGCCTCAACCATCATCTGAATGATATGTACGCATCTCGGGAATACCACTGAGATAAAATATTAAAATCGCTCGATAAAATTAGCATGTTTGAATATGTATCACATCCATACCATTAGTTAACGTCAAAGTACATAACTCAGTATATAATATAATCCCATAGAGATTGAGTTTCTAATTACTCATTCGTTTATATTGATTAACATTAGTCTTTTCAACTCTCGTTTAATAAATACAATTATCAATAATTTTATTTGCTACTGTGGAGAGCACGAACTCCATGGATGCAAATACGTTTTAAAAATAAGAGGGCGATGGTGTTCCATTTGCACGTTTGGCAGCAGAACAGTACCAGCCGATCTCAGCCTTAAATTTCTATTTGAATCAGATTCATAGCTATTGACATACTTAATTGATCAAAGCAAATATTACTAATACATTGAATTGAGCCCATTCAAATTGTGAAATTTGGCTACACCTTAGATGGGTTCTTTTACATTCATCACAAGTACTTATTCGAGCAGATAATAATATGTCATCCGCAATACAGTGATAAACTCAAGAGCACTTAGTGCACTTTTCAATTAATCAAATAGTGCGGAATGCAAATTAAAATTAATAGAGAAACACTGGACTGGAAAGAATTATCTGACATTCAGCTCGTTGTTTTCGTCATTTACACAATTTATAAACTTCATTTGCTAGAAAGATCTAGAAAGATCAACGGGGTTGTTAAATATAATGGGATGGTGATGCATTTACAAAATTACGTTAATATAGTGTAGATACACCAGCATTAGCAGTTGAAACGTAATTTGTCATTAGTAAACTGGGATAATCTCCAGCTAAGGCGAGAATACTATTCTAATCAAATTACATTTCCATGGTCTAGGTCATGATTAAGTTAAAAGTTTAATTAGAGACGCTTCTTGTGAGTAAATTGTTCAGTTGAACGAAATGAAGGTACTCAACTATGAGTTTATCGAGGACGTTTTATTGTTTACTCAAGATTGGTTATCAGTAGTTTCAGTTTCCATCATTGAACATAAATATTTGAAAAAATTTATCGTGGACTGTTTAGATTTTATCAGTGATTTTTATTTGAAGCTCGCAATGTAGAGACAAAATGCAATATGGTATTCCAGGCTCACCGCAAATGTCTCAAACTGACTGCTTTGGAGGGTTCCTCAATTGTAATTGATGTTGACTTTGTCAGTTTCGTATTCATCTTCGGGCCGCTTCCTTAGGAGTCCGAAGAACTGTCTCTAGACCAACACAAATTGTTGTTGTACCTCTTCTCCCGAGCTGCTCAGCTTGTTCATTCCAAGAAATATTATTATGGACGAGTTGTATCAAACACCTAAACTCGATTTAATGATGACTGATGTTTAGACTGATGTGAATGTTGATAATAAATACATCAATCAGCCACAGTCTAAGTATCAGCTATCATTAAACCGACTTCAAGTGTTTGATACAACTTAGTCCCACCACTCTAATGAACCTTACTTTGTTCCGGTTCATTCAGTTCTTTCTGATATTCTTTTTCCAGTCTAGATGTGACCTTAAAACCATTCAAAGTAGCAAGATCTGATACATCCCTATTTCATATCTAGGACCACGGGGATGTTTAGTACCTAGTCATATAGTCTGTTTTTGATGGATATGTGTCCTGGTCGAAAAGTTTTGCTGGTCAAATTGTTTAGCAGCATGAATAACCACATTCCTGCTTCTCCCATCAACACAAGGTTTAGTGGAGGAACGTCAGAAGTTTCTTGTAGCAAGTGTTTGCATCTGTATCGTCTTTGCTTTTTATACTGAAGACGCATAATGATTTTATCCTCTCAACCACTGCAACTTGTTGTTACAACGATCTCGCCCTGTCATTATTAATATCCATACATTGAAATGCCTATCCCATCAGGTTCCTTAGTTCCGTGTGAGGCACCATGTTCATATGGATATTTGGAACATAAGCTGGAAGTTACATTCACTATAGTAGAAATTTTTCACCTCAACAATTTGGAGCATCTGCTTGTACCGGTTCTTGAATAATACAAATTCACAAAGTATCTGTGACGATTTTACGTTGGCTTAATGACTGCGATTTGTTAAATTTAACAAGTAGTTTTGCTATTTCATCATATTTTTTAATTAAAAAAGTTTCTATGAAACATTTCTCTCTGCGAAATGTATCTACAGTGAAATTTATTAATTTCAGAGGGGCCGTTATGTAATAATTTAATCAAACAGTTACTTAGTTTCAATTTGATTTATTTCAGTGTCAGGAATTCAAGAACGGAGGAATCACCGCTAAGTTTGGAAAAATCATTAATTTCCTAACCAAATTTTATGTTCGAATTACCGGAAAACTTTTATATCTCATAATAAAAATATGTAACCAAGGAACCAAACTGAGAAATGTTAAAATCAAGGAAAGCTTAAGGGTCAATGTAGAGAAGAGATATTTCCCAGCTGAGCATTACAACACGGGAAAACTATTAGATTTGAGCTGAAGGTTGTGTTGTCTCAACCGAATAGGGACAATACACCGAATAAAATCTCTATTTCACAATGTTATCCTAGATCTTCGAACTCCTTTTACTTCTCACTTAAAATTAATAAAATCTGATGAACAATGACCTATGACTTCTCGTCTCTAAACTAAAATAGGTCATAAATAACTCGCAACTGGATCAACATTATTAAGGTAAACTTTTGAGCTGGATGTAATTAGAAAATTAATTTTCTCAAAGGCGCAAAAGAAAAAACTTCAGCACCTTATGAAGTTTAAATTGGTTCGTAGATTTGCTTTGAAGTTTAGGTAGATGAATCTGATTTTTTTGAATATTGGAATAGATGTCATTTTAAATAAAGTACAGTTTTCACTGAAATTTCACAGCTTTATATAATAATATGTATGAAAACAACAACTGATTATGGAATAAAAAAGTTCACGATATAAAGTTTGAATGTAATTAAATGCCTAGAGCTGGAAAGCTGCTTCCGTCGAATAAATGTAGGTTGTGGAATACCTTTCATTTTAAGTTGTTATGAAAAATATTGCTTGCAAGTAGTGTGTTGTGTGAGCGTGGTGTAATATACTTCAAATATTCTCTGGAAAATCTCCATTTTTTACATCATATTTGGACCATAATTTAATCATCAAACTTTCTCAGCCCTTGTTAATGTTAACTTGGCTTTAACGCAACAAACGATCAGTAACGTTTATGAATTATCAACACTTCGCAACAAATTAAGGCACATTCTGATTGTTGCTATTATAAACGGAAATAATGTACTCAAATAGGGGTGAAGCTATAACAATGCCCTTTCCTGATTATTAATGAGCATATTGTTGTTAAAATTCGAATAATTAAGTGTGGCATATTGTGAAGGACGTTTTTGGTGATTGGTGGGTATATTTAGATCAATAAACACCAATATATACCAGGCAAACTTAATCAATTTATGCTACCTACTAGATTGTGTGAGCAAAGTTATATCATTTCCTCACGAGCGCAGAAGGTTTCTTTGCACATGTTGTACCAGTTACTTTTTCTATAACCATACTTATTGAAAAATTACAATTTAAACTGGCATACTCAAAAATCTCTCAAAACCTGAGCAGCTTGCAATAAGTGAATAAAATTAATCTCCATTCCAACAAATGTGGTATTGCAAAAAGCGGAGAAGTAGCTTAAACCACTAGAGCTCCTCAAATACCAAATATTGATAACAAGACATCTAGATGGGTAAGTGAAAAACTGAAAAAAAATCAGCGAATCATCGATAGCAGGTGATTTTAGCTAGATAGCAGCTTGCCATCAATATCATTAGCAATCTCTTTTCACATTGACTTTGTTAACCTCACTTTCCACATAAGTCAAACGTCTCCATTCAGTTTTATTACTAGTATTTTAGCTATACCTTACATTTTCAACACAACTCTTAATGAAAGATTGAATTGTCTTGTCCATAAATGTAGACTTACGCAAAAAATATATTTAAATATTAAAGTGAATGTTCAAATAAGTTTCAACAGCAATGACAATGCCTATCTAAAAGTTTGAACAATTGATTTTAAAAATTTCCCGCACATTCGTTTTCTAATCAAAATTTTAAATTTATGTCTATCGAATACTTGGACTGATTAAATTTCCATCAATTTCGAATTGATTAAAAGGCAGTTATAAATTGCAAGGGTGGTATATAAGCATTGGAAAAATTCGTGGACTTCGAAGACAACTTCATTTTATTTCTAAACTTCCTTTTTTGACTTGCGACCTGTCGGTTGCAATGTTTTCTTTTACTAAAAAACAAACTCAATTAAAATTGGAATTATCGAACGGAACACGACTTGCAAATTGGAAGCAATGAGAAGAGAAAGAAATACCAAGTTAAGAATTGCAAAATAATTGGAAAAACAAAGAAACTTCTCATTTGTAATTTTTTAGGTTATTTTTAGTATTTATAAGTTTTCTATGATGCAGTTTTCTCTCAAACTGTCTCTACCGGTCTTGTTAGTGCCCTTATGAAATTTTCCACCTATTTTTTTCTTCCACATTTACTATTTTTTTCCATACTGCTTTTAAATGTACTGATATAGTTTAGCTTTATTTTCATTTCCACTCTCTATTTTCTTCCTATGTTTGCTTAACCCACTTATTATTCATCTTTTTGATGAGTCAATTCAGTTCCCCACACATTTTTTCCCACTAGCTGTGAAGTTGAAAATTATTACTTCTTCTAGCCAACTGAGAAGTTGAATTTATCTATTAGTGGTTAATAATATTTTCTAGGTCAATGATGGACTAATTCAAATATTTTGAGAATTCAGGGATAGTAGTTCAATAAAAACTTGTGTAACATAATTTTGCATACCCAGGAGATTGTCTTCAACATATTCGCTGCTTGAAATTAGCTATCAAGATAAAATTATTTGAATAAAAACGCCATTAGTTTAAGAATCGCGCTCAACCAAAAATGACTGATGACATAACGAGTACTTTCATAATATATCGAAAACTGACAGTGTACTTGTCAGTCAGACGACGGGGTACACGCTTCTCGTGCTGCGCTTGTGAATTGTTTTCAATTTTTGTTTTATTTGGCTGGTAGTGGAAAAAATTGTATATCATAATATTTTAATTTGGTGTTAATGTATTTTCTTATTTTTAGATTTTTATCATTCTGTTATATTTTATTATTATTCATTTGGGCGCCTTCATTTTTCAAAAAGTTGGTATAGTTACCTACTTATTTTTTGTCTGAAAATCAAAGAATTCGGCTAGCTATTAAAAGAAAAACAATTTTGACTCTTTCTCCCAAGTTGCGGTTCCCTCATTTAAAATCTGATGAAATAATTTAATAGTTTTTCAAAAACGTTCAATATAAAATTTCATGTATTTGTTTAATAAATTTTAGAATAAACTTTAATGAATTATTTTCATACATTATAAACCTTCTTTTTTTTAAAATTCTGTTTTCTCTTATTATCCTCAGCAACTGAATATTCCGTCTCCTTATCCTTTTATTATTTAATGATTTTATTAATACCTACCCTTTATTAAATTTCCAATATTCACTCGTCGTGTTCCCCTCGTAATACAAATAAAATAATTTGAAAACTGAAACTTTAAACATGCGCACAGACTTTATCTGCTCTTTATTTCAATCATGTGTTATTTCATAATGGCTTCACGTGGAAAAGAATTGTTCAATTGCTTTGGATTATTTGAATTATTAAGGTAAGCTTCCTTTTTATTTATAACTACTAATATTAAGAATCTTAACTAACTTATTAAATAAGAAATATGCAATTGCGAAATGAATGTTTTCACGATGAATAAATTTATAGGTTATCTACTTTCAGGAACTTGGATCCAATAAATCCTCTTCACTGCTATGTGGGATATAAATTAATCAGAATTGATTTCTGATTTCATACACACTATTATAGAAAGTAAACTGAACTTTCTCAGGAACAAACTGCATACAATATCCTTTGAAATGTCTGGGATGCTATCTCCAGTCAAGGTTAAATATAGGTCAAACAAAGCTTACCGCTTTCTAGAAGACAATTGAAGGATGAAATCTCTTACACGGTTAGTACTTTTAGTTTTTCCATCAGTTTGGTATGATTTTGAGGCCCTTTACTTTATATTTTTCAATTTTTGATTTTTCTTTCTTAATTTTTGCACCTTCCTCCTTCTCGTTCCAAAATCAACAACCTTCCTTTTTCTTTGTTTTTCTCTCACAGGCGACTTTCCCTGTGATGAAATTGTCTTAATGTCATTTTTAATTGACTTCTATGGATATAAAGGTCCTTTCGCATGTTCATTATATCAATGTTCTTATTAACCACACTTTCTTTTAATCAGTTGATTCATTTCGCGATTAATCATTGTCACTTCACTGAACTTTCAAATTTAGTTACATAAATCTAATTTAACTACAATATCTATAACATTTTACATAACATGTATCAATTATAAGATTATTTATTTAAGGTTCATAAAGATATTCTATGTTCATTATTTATTTGTTTTAAATTGTTTTATTTTCAAATTTAATTTGATTTCTTCCAAAATTATACCTATTCAGGGTGAATTGATTTATTACATGTTATTTTCTTTAATTACAGGCTCTTCACCTTAAATTGGATTCAGCTGGTTTCAAATTATCACAATATATACCATGGTGGTGAAGACATTTTTAAGCCTCGCAACTCATTCCGCTCGGGGCAAAGCCTCTCGCGAAATAATTTTGGTGCTTGGGCAATAATAATAGTCTTCACTACCTTGGTGTATAATATTATACAATTTGTATTGCTCAATGCTCATTTTCTTTTACTCTGACTTCTCCTTATCCAATTGAAACAATTATTTTCAATTCGGCTATCATCACCCTCTTTGATTTTACTAATTATGCTTCTATTTCCTCCTGATACCTTACTCGTTTTAACCTTATACATTTTCTATATAAAACATACAATGAAAATAATCTGGTTCATTTTAAACTACCATAGAGATATGCTATTAAAAATAACACTGACAGATTTTTAGAGCGCACATCAATTTCTTCTATGAAATATGAAAATTAGAGATTTCCCTTTCCCAAAAAATTAGGCCATCAACTCGCTAGTATTGTAAAAAGTGTTCAACAAATGCATGATTTATGTAGATCCGAGTGCAGTTTCCTGAAATGTATTTTTGTGACATTTGCATTTCATTGTTCAAACTAGTTATCGCAGTCCGTTGGAGAACGGAAAACCTCAAATCTACTGTTTTCCGTTTTTAAGAGAATTAAAAATTTTGATTTTTTTTATTCGATCTATGTGACCTTTTTACGCACCCACGGTTACAAATTACCATTTTCCATTCAGCTTTTATATAATTTACATTTTAAATATCACAGACACAGATAAAGCTCAGATACTACTCACCATAAAACAATATTAAAAACATCTAACATTTTTATTTGGTTTATAATACAATTACAATCTTTTTAACTCCTATTTTAAGCAGAATTTAATAATGTGGAGCCCAAAAGTCTCAAAGAACGCATGGAAATTCTTCCACATAATCTCTCCCGAAGGCATTTCCTCAATTTTCCGAACTTATTATAAAGAATTCTGATATTTATGGGCACAGAAATAGTTACCCGTTGTATAGGAAAAAATAATAATATCATGAAAATCGATATTAAAGTCCAATTAGCAGTTCCTCGATTAAAAAGAATGGTCTGTGAATGATATTTTTTCATATTGGTATTTTGGAATATTTTGATTTTTAATGAAATATTTTTTCAATTAAGACGAGACAAAGAATTAGAGGTAAAAATAAAATGGATAAAAACTACTTGAACAAAAAATACGATGAAATTAAAATCTACCATCAACATTGGATTTATTTTGTTAAAGTTTTCCATTTAAAATGTTACAATTGATGTGATTAACAATGTTCGCCGTATTTAAATCGTAAACATTCAAGTGGGATGTGAAACGATATACTTTTACAAAATAAAATATAAAATTTCACGAGTTAGGTTGTGTTATGGAATTTATAAAAGTTTGATAATTGAATCGATTCAAACTGTCGTATACCATGTTTCATGACATAGCACTGTGAATAATCAATTACAGCAAAATCACTACGACAAAAGAAAGTAGGTATGTATCGGCAGAAACAATTCGTGGTTATTGGAAAATATATAAAATTGGTTTAAAAGTTCAAGCACACTAGCAATAGGGAATTTTTAACGGAGATTCTAGCTGTAGTACGATCCAAGAGGTTGAAGTTCTCAGGAAATATTTCGAGAAAAAAGGTATAGGTACAAAGTCCAGATGAGAAATACATGGCAAGTCTCGAGATATACAGATACGTGCAATGAGAAACGGAACATAGGGATTTAATGTATTCTCCGATATAAATAGTCCACCAACAAAAATTTTCCATAAAGTTACTGCAATAAATATCAAGAATTTAGCTGAACAGTTGGAATCACAACCACTGTTAGAAATCCCGCCTCTTTTCCTTCCAATATTTGATAGTTATGTGGTTATGTGCGTCTGTGCGTGCGACAAAATAAGATTCTTTAAATTAAGACCAATTGAAAATAAATTCCGAAAAATAACTTAGAATGCTGAAACTAAAAATTAATGAATTAAAGGTTCAAATAGCCCTCCTTGTTGAGCCAAACAGAAACAGAGTCTATTGAACAAAGTTATTTTTGTATCTTTGAGCTGATTCGGTGTAATGTTTGCACAATGTTAGACAATTCAAAATTTACTATTTCCCCAAATGAGTGACTTCCAAAATACAATGATAAAATTCGAATTTTTTCCTGAAGGTTGTACATTCTGATTTCTCTACAAATTTATTTTTATTTTGAAAAGTTATATGCTTGAACACTTCTAGGATACTCGGACTGCTGTTTACTGAATGTCTGACGCTAATTAAGGACCGCCCACATAGTTGAGACTACGAAGTGGTGGGAATTGTACGATATGTTGTAGGTGTTCAAATGAACGATTGTAATAATCGTTTCTTCAATTTGTTGTAGCTTAATATTGGTCGACTGGTTCAAAAGCAGTTCTGATACAATCCTTAAAATTCCTATGTTCCGTTTCTCATTGCATGTACGTATCTGTATACACGTATGAGGAGAAAACCGTTTTTCAAAAGCTTTTTCATCGAAATGAACCAGTCCCGATTGTTTGACAGATGAGTTCAACTATTGATATCGATTTACCGGTTTGAACACAGCTGCCATGTAATGGGGACAAAAAAAGGGTAAAGCTGTTGCATGATGTATATGTATATATTATAAACTTTTCACTGCAGTTTATTTCTCAAAACCGAACAAATATTATAATTCTTCCAAATGTTATAACCCAACAAAAAGTATTTATCTGCAAACGCCATAAACCCATAAAAAATCATTTTTAGATGTTTCATAATAGGGTACAAGCATAAATTTTGTTATTGGTGGGAATTGACGCTTTATCAGGTCTCCTAACACCTTGCATGCCTATTTTTTTCAGTCCGCCAAAACACGCTTTACGTCATAAAAATGACTGCCCCATGGTGTGACGTCATTTGTTTACGTTCTTATTCGTGTATCACGCTCTAAGTTCTTGTGATCTAATTTGTTTCTGGAAGCTTGAAAAATGGATAAAGCCGAAAAAACTTTGTATTCCAAGTATTGCATTATTCCAGTGTGTAAATCAACGTCTATTAAAACTCCAGACAAAATATTTGTTACTTTACCTGGTGGCGCAATCAAAAATACACTTTAGAGAAGGGCATTACTTTTGTGTGTGAAGACCATTTTAATGTAAGTACCTACTTCTATGCTAGTAATTTTTATCCCTAACTAGTTTGAGGTTATGTACCTATATGTCTAGGAATCAACCATAAAAACATCATTTTCTTACGACCACACATCGAAATATGGTTGGTATATATTATGTAAATAGAACATAGTTTAAATCGTACTTACGATAATGCTTTAACTCCTCTTATTTCCTCTGCATTAAAGCAGCTGCTTGACTTCATAAATTCAAGCAGCATAAATGAGTCTACTTCGGGCAAGTTATCAGTTTGTGCTTTTACAATACCTTCGCTAGCCATATCTTTACTCACAAAATATGAAAGAATCGTCACTGAAAAATGGTAAATAATAGTACCTATATTACGTAATGTGTGTGGTAAGAAGCATTTTACGAACGAATAGAAAAGTAATTCCGTGAGTGCGTAAAATGCTTTACAACACGAGTTACTTACTATACTTTACCTACGACCTACTTGTACTTGTATTTTTTATAAGAAGCATAAGAAATAACAGTTACATAATTAGAGGTGCTTGGTAAACTCCATCTCTATTATTCTATTACCAATGAAAGAAGCACATTAAAGAACTAACGTTTTATCATTGTTAATATATTGTTGATAATCGAAAGTCCATTTTTCAATTATAATCAATACATATACTTAGCCCTTTGGGCTTTTCATAGTTAAACGTGGCCATATCGAATGTTTTCAAATAGTAAATTTTGAATAAAATGGTGACGTCTATTGACAGTTGCTAAGATGTTGCTAGGGAAGCCGTGCGATTTACTTTACAGCTTAGCGTATTTTTTACAGTGCGTAATAGACGTCATTACATTGATACCGACTGTGTGTTATTGATTGATTACAGGGGAGGTCGCAGGTAATAGTATATTACGTAACGTGTGTGGTAAGGAGTATTTCACGCACGAATGGAAAAGTTACGTAATTCCGTTAGTGCGTAAAATGCCCTACAACGCGAGTTACGTACTATACTTTACCTACGACCTACTTGTACTTGTATTTTTTATAAGAAGCATAATAAATAATAGTTACATAATTAAAGGTGCTTGGTAAACTCCATCTCTATTACTCTGTTACCAATGAAAGAAGCACATTAAAGAACTAACGTTTAATCATTATCAATATATTGTTGATAATCGAAAGTTCATTTTTCAATTATAATCAATACATATACATAGCTCTTTGGGCTTTTCATAGTTAAACGTGGCCGTATTGAATGTTTTCAACTAGTAAATTTTGAATAAAATGGTGACGTCTATTGACAGTTGCTAAGATGTTGCTAGGGAAGCCGTGCGATTTACTTTACAGCTGTGCGTTTTTTTTACAGTGCGTAATAGACGTCATTACATTGATACCGACTGTGTGTTATTGACTGATTACAGGGGGGGTCGTAGGTAAAATATATTCCAAAAGTTTTAAAATATCTTCGGAAATATCGAATATTTATGACCACTTTCCACTTTACGTTGACTTTTAGAAATAAAAAAAAAGTACACACAAACACGTAGTGGTCTCAAACAAACATATAAATGATATTTTTACGTCGATGAAGCAATCAATAATTGATTAAAATACAATATAAACACACAGCTACACATAACCTGATGCAATACAGGCCATATTGACATAAGTAAACACAAGAGATATGACATCACACGTATCATCGGTAGCGTTCGGAAATCCTCGGGTTGTGGTCGGATAGTGCATTGAAATTTGAATTTTATTTTAAAATTTGGGAGTAATTTCCAATGGAAACTGGTTTATTTCCTAATATTAGTAATTTTTGATATTTACTATTTTAAATTAATATCCAAGCAAAGTATGAAATATGCGTGTACTCTATTATCGAAAGTAATTGCACAAGTGTATCAAAATTACCGATAATTTTGCATGACAGCGTGTTGTGTAAAAACTGCATGAGTTCATCTCCATATTTTGGAGAAAGAGCCCGACACCGAAGGTGGAGGGGTCTTTTAACAAAAAATTACCGAATGTAGTTTTTAGACAACACGCTCAAACGCAAAATTATCTGGTTATTTTGATGCGCGAGTGTAATTCGGGGGAATATTTCCCGAATTCAAATATTGGTTTAAATATTAAATACCTATTTCTTTTTTTTTTAATACAAAATATCCATTTTAAAACATGCAAAAACAAAATAAAAAGACCCAAAAACTCGATTTTCTCATAACTATTTGATTTGTGCTGTTTCATCCAATGTATATTTTGAAAAGAGCACAAAAGTTCATAAACTGTCGCCACACGTATTGCCTGTTGTGTTTGGTGTTTTTTGGTCCGCTTTCCATCACTTTATTTTATATAATTTCCAATGAATCACATCCGAAACGAGACATTTTTGAAAATATTTTTTGACTTCACTTGTCAAACTGATCTTATTTTCAATTGTCATGGATTCACAATGGGATTACCGTGGATACGTAAACAATGCAATTACCGCAGTGCTCTTTCGGTTTCTACAGTGCAGTTACCGCTGTAATCGATCGATAATCGCACTCCTCTTATGGGATTTTTTACACATGAGTGGAAATATTTAATATATTTCCCATGATCACCCAAATGATATGACGGACTCATTCTTGTGAAATTACAATATTTCGCTATTAATACTCACCGGACTAAGTCATTTAGTGAATGTGTGGTGAGCGTATGAAACTAATGTTTCAGCTGAAAGACAAATAGTTTGCCGACAAATTGAAAAATACCACAAGAAAGCTGATGTTCCGCGGAGGATGTTTTTAATGGAAAGGATGGGATGACACGGTTTTACAACCATTTACAGGTGCAACTCGGTATTGGTCAAATATTGGTTTTTATGATACATTCAAGTACTTCTAGTTAAAAAAAAACATTGGTTATTGGTTCAAACTTTATGGAAGTTCATATATATGAACATTGGGGAATTAGAGAATGAATGAAACAGTGTGTCAATATTATTGATACATAAACAACGCAACGAACTGGGTACTGGCGTTTTCAATTATTGAAAGCTCAAAGGCCTAGTTTGATGTTGTTTTAAACGATGCTTTGTGTCCAGGTCAATAAACGTTTATTAAAATATATAATCCCGCTTACGTGAACAACTAATTGCGATGCAATCTATTTTCAATATTATTTGACATTCCAAAATCTGAACTGATATGAAATTCCGATAAATATTAATTTTGAAAACAAATTAAAACATGAATATTATATGTTGTTGTTTTTTCAACTGATTTAATTTGTTATTTTGAAAAATACATTGAAATATACATTTTCAGAACTATCGAACATTTGAAACGTTCATGAATAACTGTAGAACACACAAACAGCAAAGTGAGGAAATGAAATAGAAAAAACAGTGGAGGTCTAGTGAACTGTAACAAAGTTCATAACTCTCGTATTACAGCTTTTAGAATGTCAAATGCCTGTATTTATAGTCAAAACTCAACCTCCGACTCGAGATGGAGTTGAGTCGTGCTTGGCCAAGCCGTACACAGGTCTCGAGATTGGACGCATATTATAGTCTAATCCAGGTCCAATCTTCGTGAACTCTCGGCGAAGGAAAGACTCAAGACGTATCTCAAGCTGTGTGATTCTCGAACTTTTTTGGGCTTATTAGTATTATTTTTATTAATTTTTTATATAAAAGTAGGTACATTTATTATTTGCTTTATTACTCAAATAACAAAAAAAATGTCACAAACCGCGTCTCAAGTCCAGCTCAAGACAGGTCGCTGGCTGCATTGAGCAAGACTCCATTCGCACATGCGCAGCTGCAGCGTTTTTCAAGCTGTGGGTCTCGAGATTCGACTATGAAATAAGTTCTCGTCTCAAGGCATTCTCAAGCTCGAACTCGGTCTCAAGTCTCGACTATAAATGCGGCCATGAGGGACTGTATTTTTTAATTTATTATTAAATACGAAGGGACTGTATCGACTTTTTCCTCAAAATATTATGACTAAGGTGTCATTAAATTCGTAGTGACATTTAGAATGTTTTTGAAGATTCCTGCATAGAAATATTGCGAAAGTTATTAATAATTTATTGTACGTGCCTTTAGATCAAATTCAACCCATTTTGAGGCTCGTCTCGACGTGACATGATGTCGTGACATTTCATTTGAAACGGAATTATTAAACAAAAGTCATTCAAATAATTTCTCTGGAGCTCATCTCAAGATCAATACCAAAGTATCGCTTATACTGTCCATTATTGAAAGTATCCTTTATTCTTTGTATGAGAATTATAATTAT
>CAJUYH010008285.1:0-15746 GCA_910591685.1 Galerucella tenella | reverse complement strand
TATTCAGTGGTGTACAATAGATTCACAATTTGTCGTCGTAGTTTGACACTTTTATTCAATGATTTTCGCTTATTTGTAGCACAACTGGTAATAACAAGAAATTAATATTTATTTCTACAATCGACAGAATTCACGTTGAAAGTGATCTATCGTAGTCTGAGACTGGTCGGATAATCATTAGAGCTCGAAGGGTTCCGAGGGCTCAGCAGCTCTGAACTGATTTTTGTCTTCGAATTCTGAACTTCAAACTGTGGAACTCACGAAGCCAAAAGACGATGATGACTCGATTGAACTTATTCTATGTCTGCATTTCTAAGGTTGATGACCGGGTTTATTATGAAATATTATGTTGTTTCCATATTCCAAAGCGCATTCCAATCCCGCAATATTTTATGCTGACAGTAACAGAGCAATACACTGCTGATTTCTATCTGGTGTCGTTGACCGGTGTACCTTGGCGTGTGAAATTAGAGTACTTAAGAAGAAATAACGAATATTTATTACGGTTCCGAAATGGCAGGGAAGATCGGGAAAGGACCTTATACTGTATATAAATCGTGTGATGTTGAGATGTCTTTTCAAAATCACCTCGTCTTGTGCGATTTACATATCTATCATATCGATAAAATAATTGACATCATTGTTCTTTAGGTGATAGTTCTCTCAACATAGTTGCATTCGAAATTTTTGTGTCGTGGTACTTCAAAAGATTATCGTATACTTGCTCATTGCGAAAATCATATTCAATTTGTTACCTTTCTAAAAATAGTTGGAAATGCAAAATTTTCAAACCAAGATCCATCCAAGGATGCAAACATTTAGAACGATTGAAACGTTTCCCTCCAATAATTTTGTTGATTAATCAACCAGCTATTATTTTGCTTCCAATTATGATGTGAGATAATCCACACTCGTTTATAAATGTGCCAATTTATTTGAAAAAAGCCGTTATTAAATGAAATGAACCAAGATGTATTAATAAATCATCAAATCGAGGCATTGTTGGGTCCTAAGGGAGAGGTCGCAGGTATCTTCGGAGTCAGAACGAATTGAAGCGTAGATCGGCAGATATCACTTGCCCTTTGCGAGTCTTGTTTCAGAGTCTTCAGTTCGCTTACCGACCGTCACTCACAGCTCTTCAATAAGGGTAGCTCGAATGATTACCACCGCTATGCGCGGTTGAATTAACTAAGATACTTGGAGATTTATTGTCAAATGAATTGTTGCTCATTTATTGAAATGTTAATAAATGGTTGGGTGTTTACACAATAAAATTTACACTGTTGTTCACTTATACTTATTATTATTTCTACTTCAATTACTAGTGCTTTTGTTTGATTACATCTTATAACTGATATTGTTACTTTTGTGATTAGCAATTGCTCTGAGATTCTCAGTTACTCGATTCTATGGAAACTAACGACTCGTCTTTCAAAATATTACCAATGGAACTTAAGATTTTGACGTGAGATTCCGATTCGCTCGATCGAAATTATCGGAGATGTCGACGAAACTGATGTTGTAATAGAAGTGCTTTTTTTCATGTTTTACAGCTATTTTATAAGCGTAGCCAACATGTCATCTGATGCGTCTCGATTTGGTGGGAGTTATTACTCATCGTTTCCTCTACACTCGCGACATCCCTTATCGTTATGTAATGTGGGGTGAGACCCTTGTGCTATCGCGTGAGAGCGATGGTTGTCGCATATGTCGTGATCATGACTTAGAATTGCTTGTTGTTTTTATCATTATCAATAGTTTTGAGATCTCGCTGCATTTGCTTGTTCAAATGACTTACATCGTTCTATGTCTTAACTTTTTTATTTATTACGGAATGTTGTTGGTTCAGCTGCATGGATTTTAGTTGTTTATCGTATGTGTATTTTAGATGTGTCGTTTCTTGTTTTTTAGTTGATATGAGTATTAGTCATTTATTACTGATGGGGTCTATATGCTCATGCATTGAGTAATTATCAGTTATGGTTGTTTATATGATTCATTGCAGTTACTTGAGTCGTTTATGTAATTGAATTGACTTCGCGGTATAAATGCATGCGTGAGTCAATTCATGTGTTGGTGTTAATCATTAATTTATTATTTGAACATAAATTCGTGTGTTTATTAATTGTTAATTCCCATTGATAATTATCTATATCGATTACTTATAATTACTATTACTTATTTGTTTAAGTCTATAATTAATTCGGTATATATGAGTTCGTTTAATTTTTCATGTTTATAATACATATAGATATTATTAGGTCCTGCTTCCCCCCCCCCCCCCCGTCCTCAACAGAATGTTATAAAAATACTTTATTTAAATAAACCATTTATAAATGCCGACGTGAGCAGAACAACCGACAATCCAGTCGTACGTTCTCAAGCCACAGTCAGCACTCAAAACTGGAATACGCCTCGAAATATAATCTAACGAAAAATGTCAAAACTAAAAAAATTCACAAGTTACATTACCCAAAAGGAAAAATGATATCAAATGACTTCATATCCTGTCTTCGACACAACGCAAAAACAGAAAATATGAGAACTTGGTGCTGCCAATAGAATTCAAACAACTGCGTATAGAGCTCGAATAACCGCGAATTGAAAAACGGCTACTCAGCCATCAGTCAAAAATCAACCACGTTCACCTCCCAAAGTCAAACGGTCAAACATGTTATTATCAGCAAAATTATATATTCAAGAAATTTCTCCCACTATGGGAACAATCCACCAATCACCTTCCAAAACTTCAGAGTTAACAAATCAAATTATGGCAAGAAATAAATATAACCAATAAAAATAAGTCCACGCGGACTCCGAGGGTTGCCAATGCAAAATCCCCATCCGAAAATAATATTTAAACTCGTGCTCAAAGAACACAAACGTTCATTACGGTTTATTACATTCATTACAGTCATTATAGTCATCAGTTGATTATCAGTGCGTGCTTCAGACGGCTATATTCTACGTGCAGTATCAGTTCCAGTCTCTAGAAACTATATTCTACGTTATTACTAATCCAGACCTTCCGTCGACGTGTATTCTCTTTAACAAAACTAAAAATCAAGTCTTCATAGAAACTCTTATCGAAGCTATTATCAAAGGTGCTACGTAATAAATAAATATTAAAATTGTGAAACATATTATATTGCCTCTACGTCATCTACCTCGCTGAATAAAGAAAATAATTGTTAAAATAAAATCATTCGCTCGTCGATCTGATAACCAATTACTCATTTCCTACACTCCAGTACCTCAGCTACGTTCAGTAGTGACCGGCAACGATCCGGCAACGGATTTTATATCACTGATTTTTTCCAATAGTTCATTGTTATTTAATATTTTCATCCGCTCTATGATTCTTAAATGAGGTTCATCATCCTTTGAAGAATGTAAAGTTTGTTGTATTCGTTTTATCTGTTTACAATCTTTTGCACAAAAAATATGAACGCTTTTCACATGAACACCTGTTTCTATAATACTGTCACCAAACTCTGGAGCTTCATTAGCTGTCTCAGTGGATGAATTAATGACGAAGGTGTAAATACACATACATTACGATATTTCAACATCAAGGATGTAAAAGAACTGTAACATTGTCTATGGTAGCCAACACCAACATTTACACTTAGTGGCAACTCTACAATTTTATACTTAAGATTATACCCAATACGACAATTTGAAATATTTCCACAGTTATTTTATTTTTCTTCATTGGATAATATTATTTTACTACTTTTATCACCGCAAAATAGGCATTACTCTACTGTATTACCCATGATAGAAAAATTATTGTGAATCTTCAGTTGTATAAATAACTATAACTGTACTTCTTGAATGTTGCTCTTAGACTAACTAAGTCTAAAAAAAATTAATTTCAAGATAATCGAAATATTCATTGGAGAGGTGGAAAATTTGTGATGTAGGTAGCGGCAGTTAGAATTCGAGGAAGATTGTTTATAAAATCTTTTTGGTAATTAGGTCATATGCGATATTGAAAGTAAGGGTCATATGACTGCAATTAGGTGCAGCTTCATTAGGAGAAATGAAATAATGAAAATAAGGGAATGAAGGATGAGAATTTATAGTGTACATCGTTAAACTCATATAAATCAAATATTCTAACATAGAATTGTAAATTTTAGATAAAGAAAAAAAATATGATTTATGTTTCTAGTACATAAAAAGTTTATAGAGCGGACGCTTGGTGAAAATGCCTGAATAAATGACGAAATCTTGAATAACAAGTGTGGTAGTCTCTTTCCCAAATGCATTATATTATAGCTATCTCTCTTACGCACCCAACTATTTAGTTACTGCGCTCGTCTATCTCACCAATATTTTGAGAGACTTGAATCGGTCTGGTTTTCAATTCAACAACTGAATTTCTGTTTGGAAAATTAATATTACATTTTTCGATTATAAAACCATATGATAGATGGATTTCAGTTATACTAAAATAATTTAAGAATAATTATTTTCCGTTACTAAAATTGTGTCTGGCGTGGTGTTAGGTACCGCAAAACTGTCTTGCATTTACGAATTTATATTGTTGTAACGATATAAAAATAATGAAGGATTCATCTTAAAATGGTTTTAAAATCCGCAATTTTTACCTGTAGAAAAGGGATGCGCAGTAATGAACGTAGCGGTTCCCAGATGCCAGGTATATTACATCCCTATCCCACTCTGCGGAGAAGGAAATATAGAAGAATCATCTAATCTAAAAAACATTTTTTCATCACGTCGCTAACGATTAAATTAATACTAGCTGCAGTTCTTCGGCGTAATCTTGATAATATTGAAACGCGAACATCTGTCTCATATTTTAGTTACGATGAGTCATCAATATTATCGCTACAGCTTGAACCACCCACTTATAATAGTGTGAATATTTATTGTACAAATTCTGTATCGTTGTTGTCATACGCTGTGTACGTTTTCACATGGTTGCTCTTTATGTCTCGTTTTCTAAATCTCTCTTAATCAATACATCGAAAAATTAACAGTTCTATCATGTGCACTGGGCTGTACACGAACTTTTTAATTATTTGAAGTGAATATTCTTTAGAATAAATGTGATCTGAAATGCGATGAAACGAGAAAGGCACAATAAAATAAGACAAACATATAATTCTCTAGAATATAGGCTGCACAATTATACTGTGTTTCCTATTATCCTTATCTCTTTCTGTTGTCCTTCGTATCCTCCCCACTCTTGTCTACCAATCGTTGTACATATGTATGTTTGTATGTCTATTGACCACAGCTGCCAGGTCGTCAGTTCCACTCTCCCTTTCCATATGCTTCTTAATACTAGTGAGAGTCCGTAAGCATATACAGGCGACATAGCCAAAGATGCCAAGTCGCGGGACACGATTTCCTGTTACATATGCCTGTGGCACAGCAGTACTACATAATGGCATAGGTAGATGCCAATTGTGTCCCGTGCACAATCATCTCTGGCCACAGCGACCGTGTGTGCTGTATTATTTATGCAATTGATATTCGTAAATATTTTCTTGTTAGTAAAACATTCGTTAAATATGCCGAGAAATCAGTACTATATGAAAATTGGTGTCTGGTATTAAAAGCTGGGTAGATTGAATTACTAATTTCCGGATTTTCTCAAAATTTCACTGACGTTATGGATGGCATTGCTGCAGTTGCAGGTACAACAGTTGACAAAAATTTAACCCAAACACTAGATATCGGAGCAATATTTGGCAGTTTCTTGTCTTGGCTCACCAAAAGTATCCAAACAATAGAAACGGGCAAATCTGAAGCAAAATAATTCCGCACAATTATATTATTTGTGACTAACATATATAAATATAAGCACAAGTTTATATCGTTCTATAACGAAGTAGACGCAATACTGAAAAAATATGTTTATACGACAAAACTCAAAATTTCAAAATTTCAAAATCACTGTAACCAATTGATACCAAACGGTTTCAATACTTTCTTCGGTTATTGTTATAAGTAATGAGCTTTAATGACAGAAGCGGCTCATGATCGCTGATTTATATGTTATAAAAGCTTCGGTTTTGATGTAATTAATATATTTTGGAAACACTGCATCAAAGGAAGAAATGAAAAACTTTAATTGCGAATAATGAAACGAAAAAAATTTTCAACTCATTACTAACATCATAATAAATAAAGTTTCTGACTATCCCAATTCGGATGCTGCCTTTACCCCTTTTTCTCCCACTTCAGTTTTATGAACGATTCACTTCTACTGTGTGTGAACTGGATGCATATTTTTTTTTGATTCTGAATGATCTGAAAATGAATTATTTACATAACATAATATTAAATATTAAGCTTTGGGTGTGTTCGTGAATACAAAATTGATCTGATAAATACAATGTTAATGAATATGATGCAATGCGAAAAATTTCGTAGGGAAGAGTGGGGCAAGACGAGACGAGAGGCAAGATAAAAAAATGGTTGTATGATATCCCCACTGGAAATCTTCTCAGACGTCCCATAAGGTCCTTCTAAGGTGGCCTCATTTGGGCAGTAAAGTCCCCGCAAGGCTACCTTACGTAGACCAGGTAAGGGCTCAAACGCGATGGTAGGATAATGCCCTCATCTGGCTAGTTTTGCAAAGTCTTTAAATGGCTCCCCTGATCAGGATCTTACGGTGCAATCCTGGTATGGTCCTTATCACATTCCCACATAAAGACCAGCTAAAGGAGACCTGATAGGAATGCTCAGAGGAAACCCTGACAATAATGATACTATTAATACATGATTATCATGATATTTGTTCATTTTTAAACAAAAAACTGCGACATAACTATACTGTATCAATAAATATATTTTCAATCGATTTTAAAATTCCGTTTGGTCTGACTGTAGGTTGATGGTTCCATTGGATGGGGCGACTCTTCTGAATGCTCGCCCACCATCCCAATCTTTGGCTGCATTCAAACATGATATCAATAAAGCTTTGAATTTTACTTTTGTTATAGCCGTTCTCTATGATTTTAAATGGATACCTGGAATTGGAAGGATTTTTATCATTTCATCATATAGATATACTCACTTCATATGAAATATGAACTGAGTATATCTATACATGCATGAAACAATAACATGCATCCAGGAATACATTAAATTAAGAAGCAAATTAATGAAGTTTTGATAAATTACTCACGTAGCAAGCACATATAAAAATTTGTATCCCTTCAGCGGTAATTTATTCCCCTTTAGTTTCACCCTCATAAATGATGACATCACCAGTTCTTTCTTGAGGTACACACGAAGAATGGTCGAAAGTGTGTTCGCGTCATATGATTTGGCCATTGGAATCGTGTGTTTGACTCTCTGTTTCTGTGAAAATGAAATTCATTGTATATTTAATTCAAATAAAATTTAGACAAATGAGAAACTAAATTTTTTTGTAACGAACATTGAGCATAAATACTCACAATTCTCTGACGATATTGTCGATCGTCCTTGATTCTGGCATCAAAAATGTCAAACGCATCTTTGGTATCAATGGGCAGCGTGATATTGTCATTTTCATCTGCCTCGATATGTTCCGAGCTCTCAACTTTATCTCTTTACGTATTTAACCGCAATTCATCCATTTTTTCACCAAGTTCCACTATTTTTCCGTATGCTCGGTCTTCCTAGATGATAAGCTTGTTGAAATAGTTACAAGAATTTTCATTACATCACCTGTAAAAGAATACAAATCAAATAATATGATAATTGTACGAAAGTAAAAATATGTTTTCGAAGTTAGAGGAAAAAAGTGCCTCACCCAAACTCGTTTCATCATTTTCAGTTGATCTGACAGTTATAATATTCTTAGAGATTTCTGGAGCTCTTTCGACATTTTGGCCTTCATTATTTTTGTTCGGTAGAGATGAGTGAAAAAGCCTACCGTTTCGCAATTGTGGCTGCCTCCTTCTTTTGGGTGTTTGTGGGTTTGGGTTCTCCTCTTCGTTGCTTGATATTCCAGTTGATGAAGACTCTGCACTTGAAGCTCGTAGCTTTTTCCTACATGTTTTCGATGATTGGGATAGAATGGGCGATTCAGGACTGAATGAGTGTAGTCTTTTTTTCGGTTTTATCAAAAACTGTACACTCTTTTGATTGTCAATGTTATTGATATCTCTTTGACTCAGTCTAAAATCAAACGCTGCAGTATCCAATATTGCAGTAATAGACGCCTGTTGTTGTTTTTGACAGCGGTCAATATTATTCACCACGAGTACAATTTTTTCAATTGTGGATTCAGTATCCGTGGAAAATGCGTAACGGTCATATTCCAATCGGTCTATAAGCTTACATGCTTCTTCATTATCTCTAGATGAAATTGAATGTATAAAAGAGGAATTAATTTGTTAAACTATGAGACAAGTAAATATTAATTATATAAAAACTTACCCTCTCGTCTGTGTATCAGTATCCGATGAATAGCCCAGGTTTTGTAAGCGATGTCACAATTTTTAATCATTCTTTGCAGTCGCTCAATCAGTAAACTTGTAAAAGGACCCACCGGGTAATGACAAGCTTTACTGTAGAATTCTTCCCAGTCGAAAATCCAACTAGTTGCTACTACGTCAATACTTGATTTCTTGGATTCATCATCAGAGAATAACACTAGTTTATATTTGTGATTCATTGTTTACCACCGTTTTTGTCAGTTCGTCGAGTTAAAATTCCACTATAAATCACTTCACTAACTCCAAACTAAAATTTTTGTCACTTCTAAGATTTACACCAAAATGCTATTTCTGTATTCAAAAAAAGTAAAATTGATTGAATCGAGTAATAACGTAGCGCGTATATAGTTGAACGGATGTTGTTTGAGAATACACGTGAGTTGGTGGTTATGGGAATTATTGGACAGGGAGTTGGATATAATATTATTTGCTCAGCAATTTTCAATTTGTACGCAGGAATCTTCTACTGCGTACTTAGTTTTATTGCTCTTATTTAACTTTAACACAAATAAAAATTGAACATTATTGAAAATAAACGGCGAGCATAAAAAAGATAGAAGAAAATTATAAATAATATTGGTGAAACAATAATTGAATGAAAAAAAATATATATATATTGATTCGTTGCCGGCCACGCGGTCAACGACGAATGAGCTGAGATAGCCTCTTACAGTGAATTTTGCACAAAATAAAACAAATTATCTCAAAAATACATAGTGAGCCGTCGCAACAATTAATTTGAGCACAGTTCTTGCTTGATTACAATTGAAAGATATTTGAGATCGACGAGATACTTGAGCTGAGAATTTACAATCTTTTTGTAGCGTGCCCAAATGGCGTCACCACGCGGTGTACAATTATGTAGTGCTTTTGAATCTTACTCCTAAATTTACACAATGAAAAATTGGTCGAGCAGTACAATATATGAGACACTATTAACTAGCGAGATTCACTGCGCTGCACAATGTATCGTGAACTTCACTTGAGCACAATCAATCTTAACTTTTTTCTTATTTAATAGTTTGAGACGAGCAAAAATATGTCACGTGCGCCTTTTACGAACAGTCCACGTTGAATCAGAGTGAGTGATGGAACGTGAACGCGGAAGCGAACTTGACCTATTCCACCGTCGTCATCTGGTGAAAAAATAGGCCAAGTTCACGGTCAGCGCCCTGAGCCAATCAGCCGTGAGAATTAGCGCAGCCCTTAACGCGCTACGGTCAGATTTGCATAGGTGACAACCATCATCCGTGATGAGTCGTCACAATTAAGCGGCAACCATTGCAAAATTGAGCAATTGACTATTGGTGCCCTCTTGACACCATTTGAGCAGTCAATTAATTATCGACTGCTCCCAGTGAAAACTGAACAATATCTATACATTCATTGCCGGCCACGCGGTCAACGACGCATGAACTTATTATGAGCACAAGCTTGCACAAAATAATAAATTATCTCAAAAATACATGGTGAGCCGTATCAATAATTAATGTGAGCATAAGTCTTGTGAACATAAAATGTAACAGTAGTTGAGATTGATAAGATAATCGAGGTAAGAGTTACAATTGCAGTAGCGTGCCCAAATGGCGTCACCACGAGGCGTACAATAGGGTGAGTGCGTCTGTATCTTAAGTCTAGTTGTACAATGAGATATTGGTTGAGCCGTACAATTGATTTTTACCGTAGAGAGACAAAACAATCAGAAAAAGTGTCGCGTGCGCTTTTAACGAACAGTTTACGTAGAATGAGGAAGAGTGATGGTCAGTGAACGCGGAAGTCAAGCAACAATGCAAAAGTTGCGAGGAATCGTTCTGGGTGCCCTCTTAACATCACTTGAGCAGTCAATCAATTATCGACTGCTCCCAGTGAAAAGTGAACAAAATTATCTCCATGCATGGATGAAAGACTATGACTTTAGGTTTAATCAGAAAGATTTATTAGTCAACATTAATTTCTAGTCAAGAGCTAGAATGAAAAATTTGATATTCAGATTATGATATAATGGAAAATATTGAAAGAAACTATAACTTCTCGATTAACTTCATTATACATGGTACTTAACTTTTTTGGAAAATTCTGCAGTGTATAAAAAGTTATAACTGACAGATAAATATGATTAAGTGGAGCTACATATTATGGAAATTTACGAGGCAATAATGACAGCAGTCAATATTGACGAATGTAATTGCAGTTGCTACGAGTTTTTGAACAGCTTGAGTCATGAGTTGGAAGATTGTATTGGTCTCATTTATTTTTTCTCGTTATTTAAGTCCGTCACAATTTGAGTAACGTTTTTAATGAAGAAGAAATGACTAACTACGATAACCGTGAATTGTTTATATGAGGTCAATCAATAGAATTCATGAACATTTCGATTAATTGTAGGGTCATCAATGACGAATTCACTATTACTAATCATCGGGCAGTATATGAACCGAACTTGTATAATCAAATTTGTACAATATATCGAGTTCTCAAAGTAGATGAAAACCATTATCGAAAATATTAAAGCTTCCAAGACTATTTCGATGAGTGATTGTAACCAATTTGGCTATGCAAATGAGGATATGGAACGACGAAATGGTATTTCAGTCTGGGACAATTTAGCGAATAAAGTGATATACAAATTTTATACATTTGTTTTCATGGTGTGTTTTTACTTTTCATCACTTAGTGATAAGAAAGTATTGGTTTCGTCCGATTTGACAACGCCAAAATAACGCATGTAATCGCATTTTTCAACAATAAAAACTGGAATAACGAATAAAAAAACTTAATATTAATGTTCAATGAATTGCCTCCTTGAATAATATAAAAATAAATTTCATGTTTTAGAAGGTGGCGTAGATGAAAAACGTATTTTTCAGCGGGCGTATGGACGAATATTTTATTTATATAGTGGGAGTATCTTGAAAACTGCTGGACCAAACAAATAAAAAATTTATAGCGAGTTAATTGTTATCGCGGTAACAATAAATTGTTATGTTAAATTTTGTTTCGACTTTCCGTTCGCCGCAAAATGATAATTATATGCGTTTTCGAACGAAATACTTATATTTTATAGAATTTATATGACGAAAAACATAGAAGCCACGTGATCTCAGGAGTGGCTTGATGAAAAAGTCTGAAATTTTGAACATAGCATAAGGATGTTCGGGGGATCATAAGTTGCTATGGCTCATTTCGATCGGACGTTTATATCGCGAGAAAATGACGTTTATATCTATTGTGGGAAAATTACATATAAAAGTACGTAAATTCCATTCTGATGACGCGTAATGCGTCACTGATCTCAAACCTTGCTAGAGTTATGTACTTCCGAGAATCCCTTTTAATGGATGAAAATACCAAAAGAGGCACAAGACCATTTAATTAACCCAATAATTTAATTCAAACACTCCTTTATTTGGATCGCCAATTTTTATAAATTAACAAATTCATATTATGGTATCATTATTGAAATGATTTATACGATCAAAAACAATAGTGATGAAAAGTACCGGGCAAGTCTACTTGCCTAAATTTTCTTCTTGTTTTCGATATTTCGCGTTCTTCACAATCGGTTTTCATTTGTTAAAGAAAAAAATTGTCAATTTAAAATCAACGGTCAAATACGAACTCCAGGATATTATACTAGAAATTCTAGTAGAAATCTTTCAATTCCGAAAAATGAAATAATGCACATTTTTTGTTATTCGACAAATGCACCATGTGATCAGAAAAAAGTTATAAAATGTTATAAAGAATAAAGGTTTGTAGTGATAGTAGCTGTGGGTAAAGTTAACTCGTGACAGATTTGAGAGATAGATGAGAAATATGAACGTTTGAACGAATATACTGTTGAAATTTCATAATTTTGACAACAGAAGAGATAACAGAAGACGTAAATGTGAAAGGTTGTAAACATACGGATTGTGCTAATGAAGAACCGTCCTTTATAGGAATCGACAAACAGTCAGGAATAGGTAAAGAGGTGACACAGAAAATCACCAAGCCAGATGAAGTGAAGAAGCGGGACATTGTTAAGCATGAACAAACAGAGGACGGAGGCAATGTACGAGAGGAAAGAACTGGCAATGAAAAAGTACAATCCGCGATCGAAATTTCAGATTTCACTAATGAAGACATGTCTCCCTCAGTAACGTTGTCAACCGAGACTGTGATGGCGAAAAATGCAGATGGGGCGACCGGGACTGCAGAACTGAATGAAAAACAAAAATTAAAAAATAAATCTTAATCTTTTAGTGCAGGTAGTGAAGAAGTCAAAAAATTCATAAATTAATTAGATCACATTTTATTGTCATTCGGGGATTATATAATCGATCTTATTTGTAAAAAATTACAAGTATCGTTCAAGAACAAATCATAGGAGTCAAAAATTTTGGTAAAAAGTGCAATAAATGGCGAAAAAAGCTGCTCTTGATTTAGATGTGGCAAAAAATCAATTACAAAGAAAAACAAAATCTGAACGGGGAGAGTCATATATTGCTGAAGTTGCTAATTCACTCGAAACTTTGGCAAAGGACGTAGAACTCAGGTCCTAAATATATCGTATCCATCTGTAAAATATACATACACGCTTGATTGAAACTGTGCTCCCGCGATTCTTATCAGGGATGGACATTATCAGCTGAGTTCATTACGATCTGTAATTCTTTCGTGTTTTCAATTCTCATATATTATCGAATCCTTATAATATTTATACAATGGACATATAATATTGAAGTATAATTCCTTAGTATATATATTCCAAGCGAATTTTAGGAGGACGTGACGAATGCCATATCTCATATGAGGCAATTATCAAAGTCTATGCCACAACTGGATCGTGACAATATTACAAGCCTCGCTGGTCACCGTGAGGTTCTGCCTTGAACCCTTCTACCGTAATTAGACTCTTGTCTACAATTGTTGTATATATTCACGATGCACAGAAGGCGCATATACTTCGTTACAGTGAAGTACCACCACAAAGACACGATCTTTCAGAATAAACGTTAATTTGGATAATGACGCAACTTTTCAGCATTACCTTCCACCATGAAATTTTCCTTATATTTCTTTTCCTGTGTGGTAACACGTAAGATGTAGTTTTTGAATGGATTTTTTTCTTTTTCGTTATAAATGCGTGATATTATCAGAAAAGTTCACAATACAGTTTGAAAATAATTTTGTCACAGTGTATGACTTGTGTGTTCTATTCATCGCGTTAATACATGAAATAAATGATAAAATGCGTTCCTGAAAAAAAAGTACACTGCGGAAACATAAGTAATGAGTTTTATGCAATTTTATTTATCGGCCATGTTTTTTACAAAAATTATGAACTAATATATAATCGAAAATGGTAAACCGCATGAATCATTCATGCCCATCAGCTTTGAAGTCCCACGTGACTTATAAATTTTAAATAATAGCAAAATATATTATTCAATATTATCCGTTACAATATTGAAAAAATTAATGGTGAACCTGAGATCTATAAGGTAATGTTATGTACTGATATATAGTTTACAATAGTTGTCGAGATAAAATATGTGACGCTATTTGAAAAATATAATCTCAGACAAGACAAAGGATAAAATTTTCACGTCGTCAGCAAAATTCATGAAGAATTTCATTAACTATTGAATTGATATCGGAGTTGTGGAATCTCAACAGAATAACTATTTGCCGGAATTTTCATCAGCTAACAATTTGAGCTTATGATTATGATAAACCGTGCAGAGCCGTTATATAATTCTATTATATAGAATCATGATTGAAACATTGTGTGAAAAGATTAGGATACTTCTATATTGAGGATATATGGTCATTGGAAGATGAAACGAGAGAAATGACTGTTGAGTTCGAAAATCGTGCCCGACCGTATCGCGGTGAGTCTTGTAATCATTATCAATTATTTCATTGAATTCTTTTATTTGATCGTGTTGCTTTTGATATCAATGCAAAAAAAATTGTACATGAGACCAGTTCGCTGTAAACCATATAACCATTTTCATTAAATTTCCGAAAGTCTATGTATCTCCTATTTTGTAATTTATTTCATTTAATTGATGTGCTCAATATTTAATGCTCTAAATTACAACCTGAGTATAATGATTTTTAAACATTGATCTTCAGTCTTGATCATAATTAGAGCTCATGAAACTAGAAATATAATGGATCTGTGGTCTTCCAAATGAATCGAGGATTTCATTGGAAGAGATGCAAATTATATAATATTCAATATCGAAATAGAAATTTACCAATTTATCAACATAAGATATTTTGACAAACAGAAATATAATCGTCCCATCAATTATATTATGTTGGCTCTGTTATAATTGAATGAATACTGTTATACGTATTAATTTGAATACATAGACATTGAATACCAACAAATATATCAAGGCATCTATGCTGGCTAAATATTTGCGTTGTATGGATTATTTATAATTTCATGAAAAAGTGTCCACGAATAAAATTCAAATTCTTCTATTTAATTTTCATGCATGTCCATTTTATTGATAGTTTTCGTTTTTGCTTCTTGAAGTCCATATATTCAAACAATAGTGATATCTGGCATAGATACAATTCGTATATCGCATACTATAGTATCCAGTCGCTAATGGAGGTCCGTAAGGAAAACGTA
Source organism: Galerucella tenella (assembly GCA_910591685.1). Lineage (NCBI taxonomy): Eukaryota > Metazoa > Arthropoda > Insecta > Coleoptera > Chrysomelidae > Galerucella > Galerucella tenella. The sequence goes on along the minus strand of CAJUYH010008285.1, from coordinate 644 downwards.
ACCATTATTTGTATGAGCAATAACTCGTCGCTCGTTTATCGTCAAGTCCAATAGTCGCTACAAAGTTTTATAACACTTATATTAAATTGCTTAAGAGGTTACATGGATTTAATCAGGAAAAAAACAACCTATTTTCAACAATTTTTTTTTTCATATAAAAAATAAAATATTTTATTCAAACTTTTCATTGTCTTAAACATACACATTCGACAAAGAATTTCTGGAATTTTCGTAGAGAAATATTTAAAACACCGCCATTGCGACGTCATTTTCGTTGACCCCTCGGAAAAAAGGTGTGCCTGCGTTGACAGCAGAACATATGACAGGATCATCCGAAGTAAAAAAAAAACAATACGGGATTTTGTTGAGACCATAAACTACAACGTGGACGAAGAAAAAAAAAAGTGAAAATTGAATTTTTGGTAAACCTTACAAAAAAATGCAAATTTCGGTGCAATTTGCTCTACATGTTTTTTTTAATAGTTGTAATTGAAAAAAAAGTCCTTCGTCCAAGTTCTTGTGAATTATATCTCGAAGAGCTGTATAAAATTTCATCAAGATCGGTTGAGTAGTTCTCGAGAAGTCTTAACAACCGACTTTGAAAACATAGTTTCGAGAAAAACGCGTTTAAAGTTTTGAGTGAC